>PXOB01000137.1:0-141975 GCA_003012115.1 Trichothecium sympodiale
CTCGATATCAATATCCGTATCGAGCACTTCAGGATAATCCTTCCAGCACCAATCCTCCTCCTCCTCCCCGTCGTTGTCCCCCTTCTCCTCGTCCGCCAGCGTCTTCCCGTCCACGTCCTTCCTGCAATACCCCCTCTTGCGGGCCCTCCGCTCGAGATGGTACACGTCCCTAGGCCCCGCCATGCCGATGTGCACAGCGGCGTCTATTATCCTATTAATACCGCCCGGAGGACCCTCTTCCTCGTCTTCTTGTTGTTGTTGTTCCCAGAATGTGGGAACCAGGGACCGCACGCGCTGGTAGGTGACGCGGATGGGTTCCGGGTGGACGAGGATGCGTGTCTCGGGGATGGTCGTCCATGTCGCGGGGTCGTCGTCGTCGGAGGGCGGAGGAGGAGGAGGAGGAGGGGGCAGGTAGGAGGGGAGGGACTTTGCTATTTCGAATGATGGATTTACGGGGTACTGTTCCCTAAAGGGCTGTTGAAAGAAGTTGTCATTGTCAGCTATTTTCTTTCTCTCTCTTATCATTTGTAGGGATTTATTTTCCCTCTTCAAATTCCTCGATTTCCATGTAATGGGTCAAAAAGAGCAAGCAGTCAGAAGGTTGGAAGGGGGGGCCGTACACCGAAGCCAGTGACAAGGATCGTCATCTCGTCATGATCGGGAATTTGGGACCCCATTGTGATCTTCGAGCTTCACAAATCAAAACAGGTAGACAGACTCCTTGAAAAGCCAAGAATAAAGGCGGAAAGTGAGTTAATATTAAGAAGAAGAAAAAGGGGGGGGGGGGGGGAAGGGGGGAGAGTCGTATGAAGCAAGCGGCCGATGATGCCACGAAGCAATTCCGAGTCCGGAAGTGGTTGGGGAAGAATCTCACATGAAATATGAAAAAATAACGATTAAATAAATAAATAAATTAAAGAAAAACTACACTTGAAAAAAGCAGGGTCTGACTAAACCCAACAATATGTATGGGGGGGTAAGACTGGTGCGTGCCGTTTATACCCAAAGTATTGGATCAAGAAAACGCCCTACCAAACTCTAATGGATGCCACAAGCAGCACACTAGGTAGCACCCGTTCTTCTTCATTGACGTCGTGCAATGACAACCCACCATAATTGGTTGCAGATTTAGGTTGCTTTGGCGTGGGGAAAGCGGCCCCCGCACTATTTATGATGCCACCCCTCCACCACGGTCTTTGCGGGCTTAGACAGCTCTGTCTGTGCACGGTCATAAGTGGTCATCAAATTGAATACAAAGGGTCAAATTGATAACACCGTATATGAAGTTGACAGCTGGTCTGTATTCAAGTATGTGCCGTACCTACCAATTGTGCAGAAAAGCCAATCCTCTCCTCACTCAAAAATCATGTTACAAAGGGGGGAGAATAAATTCTTAGATCTAGACTGGATGTTATTATAACTGCTATCTATCTGATCCGAAAAGAAGCGGTAAATTAGCCACCTGATGCCACCCGCCATTTTTTGCAATTGCCATAACCAGACAAGCAAGCAAGTCAGCGCTATGTCTACTCCTTGCGTTTCCTCCACAATCCAATATCTGTTGCTCAAGACAGTTGCGTTCTTGTTTAAACAAGTAAAATCGAAATCAAAATCGTGTCTTCATAAGTGAGAGGAGAAAAAGATGATGTTGAGCCAGGGCTACATGCATCTCTAGACTCTATCTAAAAGCTATTTTGGCTTTGAAAAGTGTTGTAGTCGAGCTGGGAAAGATCCAAGTGCTGAAACATCTCTGGCTGAGACTGTTGAGAGAAACCCATGTCGGCGCTAGGAAGCCCGCCGTACATGTTCTGTGAATTGCCCTTGCCCATGTTCATGTTGGGAGGGAATAGGGGGAAGTCGCCGCAATCGCCTTGGTACTGCTCATCAGCCTCCATCGGGGGAGTGTACAGCATCGTGCTTTGCTGAGCGCTAGGGGAGAAGTGCTGAGTATTCTGAGCCTGCTGAACGTATCTGCGTGGCGCCTCAAAATCTTGCATCTGCTGCTGAAGAGGAAGCTGGTGCTGAGGCATCATCTTGCCATACATCATCGTCTCATCGGGAGTAGGCAGCTGCGCGGGGATGCGAGCAGTAGCTGCGTAGATATCTTCGTCATTGATGATGAAGGCAGATCCATTCTGGTAAGGCGGGTACTGCTCATAAGATGCCGCCGAAGCAGGCGAGTGGTTCTCCAGAGCCAGGTCCATAGTGTCGATGTTGTCAGGGTGCATGCCATAGGTAGCAAACCAGTCAGAATCAGGCTGGTACATGGGGAACTCGTGACTCATTGGCGGAGTCGTGGTATCGTTGGGAGGCGTTGGCACGCTGTATGCAGGAGTGGTAGAGGGAGTGGAAACGCTGCCCAGAGGAGGAGTGTGCTGCATAGAGCTGGTGGATTTGGTGGGTATCTTCTTTCCGCCGTTGGTCTTAGTGCGCACGTAGGTCCAGCCGTGCGCCTTCTCCATGTGCTGCTTGCAGTTGGACTCACGCTTAGACTTGTAAGGGCAAGGCTTGAACTGACACTCGAACATGGCCGGAGCGTCCGAGTGCTTGTCATTGATATGACGGTCCATCTCCTTCTCAGTAGGCCAGCCGAATTCGTGGTACTTGCAGGTAGCGTGGGGGCACTTCCAGGGACGAGAGTGAGTCTTCTCGTGCTTGGTCAGGTCACAAGGGCGCTTGAACTCCTTGGTGCAACCCGGCTCGCGACATCTCTTGGGTGCAAGCTCCTCAGGGCTGGCATTCTTCTTGCGGCGAGCCATGGAGCGCATAATCTCCTCTTCGTCCTCACGCTGCTCACTTAGAGAGCGCTTGAACTGCACTGGGTTCTCGGCAGCATCAATCGTCTTGCCGGTGGCCATGGAAATAATGGTGCCGTCCTGCTTGACGCGAACGAGCTCGGCAGGGCGGCCGTTTTCAGCGAAGCCGCCGTAGAGCTTGACCTCATCATTTCTTGGTTGGAGGTTAGTGGAATGATTCAATTGTCGCGAGCGTGGCACTAATACGTACTGGTCGAGATCCATAAGGCTGGCAAGGGAGCTGTCCTCCTTGGCGGCAGCCAAATCCCTGCCATATTGGAAAATTTGCTCCTTCAAATCGAGAAAGTAGCCGTTAGTATAAGGTCGATCGCCGGGTCGTACTTGTTCGCGGTCGCTGAGATATTCGACGGTTGCTTGAATGCATCGGATTGAGGTGAGGGCGAAGTCCAGGTACATGAGAGACGACTCGGCCTTTTCCTTTACGCGCAAAATCCGATAAGTATCACCGCAAACTTCAGTATCCCGAAAAAGCTGACTTACCGGAGCCATGAACAAGAGCGTCTTTTCAACGTCTCGGAGGCAGATGATTTCCTTGGAGTTGATACGGCGGGGCACATCAAGCACAATGGGCCTGAATTCCTTGAGTGAGTCCTTCTCGAGGAGAGGGCCGGTGGTGTGTTCGAGGATACGGCTGACGGCCTTGGGGCTCAACCTGGGGAGCGACTCCATATTAGAGGCCGCAACGGACCTGGTGATAGCCGAGGCAGTGCCAAGCTTGGAGCCCTCCTCCTTAGTCTCGTCGAGGCTCAGAGAAGAGGCAACTGAAGATCCAATCCCGCTATCGTAAGCCTGTTGGGGGTTGCGAAGAGAACGAGGGCGGATCATGCGACGCTCGTACTGGTCCTTCTTGGCAGGGTCGACAAGGGGAGAGGCGAGCATGCCTCCAGGGAAGTACCGGTTGCATTCGCGAGTGGCGTACTTTGAGTCCTTGGGTTTGGACGAGAGCGAAAGCTGCTCCGTCATGGCAAGCGTCTCGTCGATCTCGGATAGAGTCAGGGCAATGCGTCGGCTGTTGGCTTCGAGGGCATCGTCCAAATCACTCTGGGATCGAGGAAGACTCGGAGGAATAAATTTGTGACTTGATGCACAAGTGGTGGGAGGAGAAGGTGTGTGGAAAGTAGCGCCCTTTGTGAGAGACGAAGAGGAGGCGGAGGCGCGAGCCTCATTAGGGCCTTGAGCCATAGTCCGGCGGGGGTTTGACAGCGACATGTTGAATAATGAATGTTCGTTGTCGCTCAGTTGTGAATTAGGGCTACAATGGCGAGTTTGTCAGTCTCAACGTCTTAGAAAAGTGGTGATTAATCAACGCGGTGGAGGTACGGGGTTATCGGAGAAGCAAGAACACGCGATGTTGAGTGGCACAACGCATAGACTTGCGCAGAGAGAAGGTAGCGGGGTTGCTTCTTTCCGGCCGGCTATGAACAAAAAAAGATGTGACGAAGCAATCAGGAAGCTTTTTCTTACCAAGCTGGCTCGTCCGACCAATCGGCTGGCCGTTTCGCTGAAGTATGGCGCGATCTTTAAGACAGACTGCGGTGGAAAACGGAGGAAAGTAAATAGGGGCGAGAAGTGTCAGTTGAGGGAGCTCGTCGCACCCTTTTTGCTCTTTCCGATGAATTGCGACAAGGCGCTAAAGAGATCTTTCCGAGGGAAACAACGTGTTGGACAAAGAGTACGTGCGCGAGTGGTAAAAGACTGAGGCTATCAATTAAGGCAGAGAAGGGGGGAGTTTGGATATTTGAGTAGGCGAGCAGGCAGAAACGATGCGGTGGAGCGGATGCGGCAACGTGTGTGTCAGACTGTGCGGAGAATGAGCTGAGAGGCGGTGTTGGCGGTGGTGCGTACTGTGCGCGAAGACACAAGCGACCTCAAACCTCGAGCAGGAAGAGAGGGGGGGGGAAGAGACGGGGGTTACGGACAAGACCAGGGCGGGTTTGGCGGGCTAAAACGGGGCAAGGAAACTGCGGAGGAAATGGCTGGTTCAATGCGAAGTATGGAGTATCGAGAGCCAACTGCTAAAAGGTTGCTAAAAGGTCGCTAAAAGGCCGTTTGATGGGAAGTTGTTGTACGCTAGTGCTTAGAACCTGGAGGCAGCACCTCTGCCCTTAGAGCGCTGCTGCCTGGAATACAAGCCAATCAATGATCTTGTTTAGCGGCAAGTGCGTTGAAGTGGGGTCACATCCCTGCCCGTATTACTCTACAGCGACATGCTAGCATCTGCTGGAGCAGAAACTGCTGACACTATCAATTCAAAGACGGACAACAAGAGGTCAACAGTTAGGCCATCATGTACTTGTATTACCAATGTTCGGCCTTAGCAGTCAACTGTTCTGCCCTTCTTCGCTCCCCGGAGGCTTCCCAAATGGAAAGGGTGGGGACGTATCCCATTGTACAACCGTACAACGTACAACGTGTTGTTTCCTCCCCTGAAAGACACCAACCATCATCATGGAAGGCAGACAGATTTCCATGTCAAAACTGGATCGAATCGATCCACCGCCCCGTGTCTTCTCTCCGCGGATTGTTGAGCGACAGACAATGATGGGCAGCCGTTGGAAGCGTACATTCGGCATCATGGCTTGCTTCAAACTGAACCGATAGCTGAAGGATGGAACAGTCGCCCTTGACGTAACAGTAGGTACGTACAGTACTGTTTGGTTTCTAAAATTACAGACACACAGGGATTGTTGTCCTATTACTCATGCAACTAACCAACACCTCGGCTTGTAAAGGTTCTCCTTCGATTGAACCAGGCCGCATCGATTTCCGACAAACTGGCCCTTCCAGCCCATGTGCTAAAAAAGAAAAAAAAAAAAAAACTGATCTGGAAATGGCCAAATGGCCAGATGAATGCGCCTAATAGCCTAGGGCAAAATCCAGTAGTGCATTATAACCTACTAATGCCACTGAGTAGGTCCAAGTGGCTCCTGTTGGTCTGACTCGCCGCTCCTCCTCTGAACCGATTGTCACACGACGACCAGGTGCTGCGCCAAGTCCTACATACGTCAATGGTCACAAAAATTTGCCCGTCTTTTCTATTCATGGTCAACATTCGTCCTGTCTCATAGGCTGTAGGGCTGGCTCCAAGGCCAACTGGCCAGCCCAGCTGCAATGCGACATTGCCCGGCTGACTCACCGTTGACCTACATTGCACAGACTACCCTTGTAGGGGTTCGTTCGAGTGTTGAATTGTTGGTCATCGTTGTTCGTCCGTAATCAACAAAGGATGGATAACGCCTCTCCAATCATCTTGGAGGCTACAAAGGAACCTCGCAGTCGTAGTAGTACGGAGTACAATCACGCTACGCAACCTCGACTGCTCAGCCCTGCCATCGCTGTCGTGAACCAATAGGACCATCCCGAAAAGCGAAGCCTGTCAATCATTCACTCATCAGGAACCTAAAACCCCGAGGCATCAACATTGAGATCTGGGCCTCCCCCACATTCGGTGGCTCAGCACCACTGAACAGCAGCGTTGCACGTCGTGTGCATGTAACAGGCAGTCGAATTCTGGTAATTTGGCTGCTGCCTCCAACAGACGTTTTGCGATTTGCTTGGCCGCTTCACCCCCCAATTCATGTTTCGGCTGCTGATCCGACGACAATGGATTCTCCACAAACAAGGCCAAAGCACGAACGCATACTCCGTACTCACCATGCGGCTCATCAATCCTCAAGATCGTGTTGGCCTAATCAGATTGTATCCACCGTATCCTTAGGCTTCGACTTTTCCCATTGACGAGAGCCTTGGACCCGTAAAGGGGCAGGGTCTACCGAGTATTACATACTACACGTATTTACACAAGGCACCCAAATACGGTTTATTCGGTAGCCTTGAGTACGATCCACCACAATACCCTAGCGAACAGTTCCGATGGATTGGGTGAACCGAATCAACAAAGTCCAATCTGTAAAACTTTCCGACTGGCTGAGACTCCCTGCCGTTTGTCCAAGCTCTTTGACTTCATGGCCCCCCGCAAGTGTTGATTTAATATGACGAGCATTGACTTTACATGCTAAGCCGCGATAGGGATGATCTGCCAAACCTTGTAGCGATCATATACAGGAGCCCTTTGTTGTATAACGTATCAGAGCACCTCAGGCTTGATGATGTATGGAACATAAGTCCTTTATTTCGTGGTATTTCCCAAATTTTATTCCAATATTGTGTATTCACACAAGAGAACACACATCAACAGAGTCATATTAAGACTCGAGCGATGGGAAGATTTGATGGGAGAATGATGTCTTTTTTTCTCGGGGTTGATGGCCTTTGTTGCTCGTTCAGTTTTAATACTAGCAGTCATGTACAGTTAGTTGACTGTTCTTGAACGCATTAAGACAACAGAGGATGGGAACACAAGGCTCTGTTCAGACGCAAGCCTTGACCTTTTCTCTCTGGTCTCACTATGAGCTCTCGTGTTCCTACCAGGTCTATAAATGGGCGACATCATCGACTCACGACGAACCCTATCCTTCCTCACAACGAAGTTCGCCCATAAACGGAAACGGAAGAGAAAAAAACTTTGATAGGCAAGCAATCTGTCTTCCAGAATGGTTTTCGGCTGGCTCTTCTCTCAGCGGGCTGGCGCTATCAACGGCACTCCGTTGAGAAGACCATCTTCACCTGCCACCGTTCCCCACTGCCGCGTTCATCGCAGCAGTGCTTTCACTTCTTTCTTGTGCCCTTTGCCTCGAGCTGAGCGAGAGGTCCAAGAGTGGCTCGACTCTGGTGGGACTGAAGAGGCTCTCGATGCAGTGAAGGAGGCTGTCCAGGTCGCTTCCACAGACAGATCCCATCGTGTCGTATATCACTATCTAATCTCGGATCCAATACCGGCCAATGACGACAAAGGAGAATACCTTGGATCACCACGTCCGTTGCCGGAGCACGCAGAGGCTATGATACGACGCAGCCTACTTGGGCATCCTGCCTCGAATATCCCTTCTGAAAGCTCCTCCGAACCCGCTTCCCTCTCAGAACTGGACCCGAGTGACCCATCTGAGCCTCCCCCAACTCCTACAAGTATATCCTCTTTTGAGACTTTTGGCTCCTTTGGAATTGCTCAGGCTGTTGAACTCAACCATGTGCGGCCAGTATCAGTGTACGACAGTCTTCAGCTTGGCAGATCTGGTGTAACGAGCAGACTCTCAGCCTATCCTGATCCTGATTCCGATTCCGATTCCGATTCCGATTCCGATTCTGACGCCTCTTTCACCCTTTATGAACCGTCTTTCAACGCGGAGTATGCTCTTCCGATTCCGATTCTGACGCCTCTTTCACCCTTTATGAACCGTCTTTCAACGCGGAGTATGCTCTTCCGATACCTGTGAAGGACCCATTTTGGTTTTCGAGCTTCGAGCTGACTCCTGATGAAGAAGACGAGGTAGATACTGGTCACGGTGCTGACTTGTACTCGACTGATGAAGATGATAGTGATGCTCTTCGTCAAAACCGCTTCGACAGGTTCGTTCGCAAGGAAGCGCCAAAAATCCAACAGGTTTCTCGCTCGATTACCACGCTAGTCAAGGCTCCATCGGTTCATACCCCTAGGACTCCATACATCGTACAAGATGCTCAGTTCGCGGACTTCGGTACGGTTGATGATGTCAAGGATGAGGCCAATGCCTGCAAGGCCTCCATGCGTTCTGAACCACAGTTTGGCAATTTCAAGTACCAAAGAAAGACACCGCGGTCGGCGGCGAGGCTGGGAGCCAATGGCAGCGTTTGCCCGAGCTTCCCAAGTCCCCTCGCTCAGTGCACCAACGTAGACGAAATTTAGCGATCTCGAGGATGAAGATGGGCCGAAGTCGAAGACGAGCTAAAGGGGCTCGAAAAGTTGGCAAAGGAGACCGACGAAGAAGGAGAAGATGTTGTGGAGAAGAAAAGGGGCCTTGATGCATCGCTTACACCCGATACCGTTGCCAAGCCCATGGAAAAGCCTGAGGTGGCACGCCTTGAGATGATAACTATACGTTGACAAGACTCACACGCCCAGCAGTGCATCTCCTTCCCACTGTTGCCTCCCTGGGACATTCACTACGTAGATTGACAATGATATTGTCAGAAGATATTTTTGTGAGTCCGAAGAGTTTCATCGCGATATAGTATCTTTTAGCTGACATGATCTGTATTACCCTCTCTTTGACATGCTTATCAAGATTTTGTTTCTTGTTAGCAGGCCCGAACATATCATGTCGTCAATAGTATGTATGAGCTTTCATAGTATCTGAGTATCTGGTATACTTGCCCTAATTCAGACTTTCTGTAAGATTAATACAAATTTCATACTCGACCTCGTTGTTTCACTGATCTCGTTAACGCAGCTAGCTATATTATGTAGTAGGTAATCAAGCACAGCACAGATACAATAGACTATTGGATTCTTCACGAGACCTATGATTCAAAATCCACTCTGAACCGCATGGGTTGAAATGGTGTGCTTTTTTTTCTCTGACTGCATGTCTATTTTGCTGTTTGCTGCTTGCTCGCTCATCACCGCATCATGAGAAGCTGTCGGCCAGGCTCCCCAGCCATCAAGTCTGCACAAGCCCTTACGGTTGCACTTATAGAACAAGCCTGGGTGAATGTGTCGCTTATCTGACGTGCCTTGAGAGCTGTCACGGGCAGCTGTCTTCGTCTATTATTCACCATTTCCACCTCGGATCGCTCATGGGTGGTTTCGCGACAGGCCGGCTGCTCTCTATTCTATCGACCAGTAGTATCCTTCGTAATAAAGCACGGAGGAGGAGGTACTGCAAGGTCCTCTTCCATGGACGCTTCGATGACGGCCGCCACAAGCTGGTTATCCCATTGATGCCCGCGTCGAGGGATGCTTCCGCAGGATAGCGACGACTCGGCGGCGCAGGGCATCATCCACCCCATATGTGTAGGCCATCATGAAAAGGGGCATCGTGGTCGGTAGCGAGGGGATGAAATCAAGCGGGTCCATCTTTTGATAGCTTGACGCGTAATACAAGTAACTTTCGCGCTGGGAAGAAGCCTGGTGCGGATACGAACACGCTTAGGCTGGTGGCTTCGAGAGACGCCCCAATACAAGGATACGTCCTTTGTTGATTACATGCTGGCAAGCACTCGACAATCGCACGTTATTCAGTCCCTAAAGCATGTCTTTGACGTAGTATGGGACGGGCAGTGTACGGCATCTACTACAACTAAAGAAATTCTTCAGTTGAAAATGCTAAAACGTACACCTGTTGAAGTCTTCAGATCCCTGCTCCAATAGAGATGCGTGCTTGCAGGGCCTATTAAAGCATACCCTGTACCTCTACTCGCTCGTCAATGTTTTAGAGATTCCAAGTATACCTTTTAATAGAAGCCAAGACGTATTACCCATCACTTTTCCTCCTTGACTTAAGAAATTTAGCAACCGTGCTTTCAGCATTATTCCCTTCCTTTTTATTGTCCTTCTTCCATAGATATCGTACATTGTGTTTCAATCGGCCTGCAACACCTCTTCGGCCATCAACGACGTCTCTTCATGAGAAGCAACCTCTTTATTTCGCAAAATGAAGGTCGTAACCAATCATCTTCCTCAAGCGTACCTCCTCGACAGAAAGGCCGGGATATCCGTATGTCAAAGGTAAGAAGAAGTACCAGGCAGCAACGACAAGCGTGAGAACGACACCGGTCGCAACCCAGAGTCCAACCATGCTCTGTCCCGCGTATCGCTCACGGGCAGTTACGCGCCTCTGAGGACCAGTATTGGGTCCGGTAGCTCGCGAGCCCTCTTCCTCAGCCGGCTCAGCGTTAAAGATGAATTCGAAAAGAGCGCCCGTGACTAGGCAAGACGCGATGTGGGCGGGAAGGTAATGGTGAAGGAAAAGCTGGCGGCCCATCAAGAAGAATGGGAAGTAGTGAGAAGCCCAGGCCAAGAAGAAGAAGCCAGTAGAGTTATACAGGCGGGAGCGCGTGCCTGAGATATGTTAGTTCTCGTTTAACTTGTATTCGACAAGATCGGTAGACTTACGATGGTCCAAAGCATCTACGCCGCGACGGAGGGAGAGTTGGTCAGCACCAATGATGCCAGCAAAAACAGCGAGGAGACTACTGGCCAACCACCATCCAATAGGGTTTCCGAGAAAGTAGATCTGCTGACGAGTCTCGTTCTGTGTCCAGAAGCTGACACCACGCAGCAGGAATGGCCACTGGTAAGGGTGGCTAGCATAAGGATGACTGCTAGTCAGCTTGCTGTTGTGGTAGAACATGGCCTTCTGAAGCTCCCACCACTTGCGCAGGAAGGCCATGGATTTGACCTTGCGCTCCGGCTTATGCCGTCTGGCGTGGTCCTCGGGCAAGGAGGGAATGTCCTCGGCGACCCAAATATTGGAACTAGGAGCAATCTGCTTATTGCCATTGATCTCTTGCTGTTTGTAACCCCAATCCGGCAAGGGCTTGCTGTGAGTCCACATGGCTACCTTGCTTGGGTTATGGATCAACTTAAAGTGGGCAGAAACGGTCTTCAGGGTAGACTTCTTCTTGCCATGCTCGATGCGAACCTCGAAAAGGGTGTCGTTCTGACGGGGGCCCAGTCCATCTTCAACCGAAACAGCAGTGAATTCTTGGTTGGTAGGATAATAGGGAGATGCAACATCGTGAGACAGCAGGATCTTGTCAGTAACGATGTGCCTGAGACGAACAAGGTCGTGGTTCTTGATAGGACGTTCAAGCTTCTCGTCGTTGTCAGCCGGCATAATCTGCCAGTGGTTATTGGTGTCGTTGTAAGGATAGCCAGTAACTTGCTGTCCTTGGCTAGAAACACGGCCGTCGTCGTACCGTAGGGGATAGCGATCGTCGTGACTATGCAAGTAGCCTTTGGTCTCCTTGTGCCTGATGGTTAAAGTGTCGTAATAGTAGATGTCGAGGGAGTTGGCCAGCATAACGTTATCGCTCAAGGTCTCTTGGAATTCAGGGGTCATGAAGTCGTCGCCTGGGCCAGATCGACTGAGGACAGTGAAATGAACCTGGAACCAGAACAAGTAGAACAAGAAGGGCATGATGATGAGACCGAAAGCCCTAGCGGCAAAGTGCTTGCCAAATTCGGGCAAACTAAGGGCACCGCCAGGTCTCTTGATATCCAGGAGATCCCATAGGTCAATGATGACAGCACCACCAATAGTGACAAAGGCGAACAGGCCGACATACTTGACTGAGATGTCACAGGACAGTGCAAAACCGGTCAGAACCAGCCACTTCCACCACTTGCGGCTAAAGGGATCGTGGCGCTGCTTGTAAAACTTGATGTAGCAGAGGAGGCTGCAGGCCATGGCGAAAACAAGGGTAGCGTCGAGCAGGATCAGGCGGGTCTGGCCAATGTGGGCATTATCGAGGAGGACCAGGCCAGCGGCAAGGAGGCAAGCGGGCAGGCTGTAGCCAGACTCCCACATGATTAGGTATGTCACTGAGACCGTAAGGGCACCGAGAATCGCAGGCAGCGCACGGAAAGCGACGTAGGGGATCTTATTCGTGATGTATGAGTCGCCAATGTTGTCGAAGTGGAAGTGGCCATCGTAGCCCACGAGCCAACCCATCAAGGCAAAGAGGAGCTTGCCAAAGGGAGGGTGTACGTCGAAGAAGTAGGTTCGCTCGAGATAATAGGAGGCAAACTATTCAAAATTCCCAAGTCAGTCAACTTGGTCACACATCAAGTCAGCTAAATGGGAGCTTGCCTTGCCGAAATGGACTTCGTCAAAGACGACCTCATTGGGATGGCTAATACCCCAGAAACGGGTGACGAAAGCCAGTATCGTGATGATGAAAAGGCCGATCTTGTAGTCACCCTCACCATCCTTCTTGGCCCGTTGCGAAGCAGCCTTGGCCAGCTTATCGAGCTCTTCAACAGGAGCTACAGAGGCCGAGCTGTCGCCAGCTTTCTTGGAGGGGACGTTCCTCTGCCGCAGGCTTCCCTGCGGCGTCTGCGGGCGAGCCATAGCTAAAGATATCTAAAAGAGTCGAGTATGGTTAGAAAATGTCATGAGGACCAGTATCCAGCAGTTATAACGCCAATAGAAAGGATTACCAAAGCTCCCATCAAGCTTCGATCTTGAAAGGAGGCGGTGGCTATAAAGGGGGACAAGTGGTCTCTACAGATAAAACGTAGCCCCAAGCGAAGGCGAATTGGGCAGACGCGACTCACCTTTAGCAGAAGCGGCCCACTTGCCAGATTGCAATGGAAAAGGAGAAAGGGTGATGTAATGGATGGCAAGTGAAAAAAGGAATGATAAGAAAAGGAATTAAAAGGTGATGTTGGAAGAAAAATATCAACTGAAGAAGAAGCGACTTGGCGAAAGGGGATATACGAACAGAGAAACTCCTTTTTCTTCGAGCAGATCAGAAACGTGGAAGGGCTATTATTACACCTATCCGTACGCAGGTAGCCTCGTTTCTAGCCCACCCGCATGATGGCCGCTGTCCCAGCGCCGTGAAGTGTGGGGCCATCAGAGGGTAATACCTGTTGGTCCCTGGACTGCGTCCCAAGATGATGCAGAGGGTAATAGCTTAACGACAACTACTACCTACTAAGCAGTAGGTAGGTAATAGCAGCTCCCCTCCCTTTGCACTTCAAACACCCATTGCTAAGGCGGGGAGTACCATTGGCCCCAAGCGAATTGAATTTATACAGGTCTTGTATCAATTTGAAAGGCAGCACCCATAAATCGTAGAATACAGGTGTTTCCAGAGCTACCCGCATTGCGATACTTGAATGTAAGGTGCAACAAGTAGATTCAACAACGCTCCCATAGGTATCGCGCCCTTCTTTTACGTAGGATGAGAGACATTGCCAACCGGGGTTTTATCAGCTACTACTCCTAGTATTAAATCGTTGTAGCTTCTGTGACGATGAACCGGTTATTAGCAAACCCGTCAAACCGCTGAAAGCCGGCGATGTCCCGCACCTACAGCTCCCCTCAACCCCCCCCGTCCCGCCTCACCTGCTACAAGTAAGGCGGGGGAGTAATGAACACTACCAAGGTACCTACGCCGACCACCGGAGCTTGACTGTAGCTTCCAATCCGTCCAACCATTAACCTCCACGCGCTCCATGACTGAAAATCCTGCGCGTTTTTTTCTTTGATAGAAAAGATCAGTACGTAATTCTACACCTGCTCCCTCCTCCGCAAAAAGACATACTTCTCCTAACCAACTATCAATCCCCCCAGGTATGTTGAGGACCGTCATCTCCCGAAGCGCCTCAAGAGTCGCAGCTCGACCTCTCCCAAGTTCTATCGCAGTATCAGGACCTCAGTTCACACCCTTAGCAGTTCCTCGTCTTCGATACAACTCCACAATGGCTTCTTCCCAGGAAATCGTCTTCACTGCCAACGCCCCGGCCCGTGAGTATTCTCTTCAACAGCTAGACTACTCGTTGCTAACTGTTCGCTTCCAGCTGTTGGTCCCTACGTAAGTTATATCCGATCGTACACATGGCTCACAGGGATGGCAAGACCCTGGCTTACACAACTCAATCCTTTTAGTCCCAGGCCATCAAGACCCCCACGGCCATCTACTGCTCCGGTCAGATCCCCCTCACCCCCGAGGGCACCCTCCTGACCGGCACCATCGGCGAGCTCACGGCTCAGTGCTGCAAGAACATGAAGGCCGTTGTCGAGGCTGCCGGCTCTGAGATGTCCAAGGTCGTCAAGGTCAACATCTTCCTCTCCGACATGTCCCACTTCGCTGTAAGTCGTTGCCCGTAATTAAGAACTTGCAGCCTCCATCTTGCTATCTCTGGACGAGCATTCGGCTAACTCTCGGGGTCCTGTAGTCCATGAATGCCGAATATGAGAAGTGGTTCGCCCACAAGCCCGCCCGTAGCTGTGTTGCCGTCAAGACTCTACCCAAGGACGTCGATGTTGAGATCGAGTGCATTGCTCTTCCTTGAGTCAATCTTCAGTACTATTTGAAAACTAGAAATCAAAACGAAAACATTAAAACCATCTACGACTGAGACCCCTCGCACCAGTGCCTCAGTATTGAACATGCACTCGAACTGCCTCTTTGAATCATCTGTGACATCGAGCGAGAAACCCGGAGAGCCTCTATGAAAAGATATAAGCCATTGAGGCCACTTAATTTCTCTATATGAACTTAAATACACCTGATTGAAATCTAGGCATCCCAGATAACGATTCGTCCATCTACGCCACTCGCTGAGGAAAATGTTAGTGATGTTGAGCTCGAAGACCTAGCAAACTTGAAGACTTACAGGTGAATTTTGTGACACCCGCGCCAGATGATTCATAAGGACGGAGCATGGTGACGGTATTTTGGTGCACTGTCTTGAGCTGAGTGTCGTCCTTGACCTTGCCCTTAAGATCCATCTGTCTGAACATGTTCAAAGCAGACTCCTCGCGCTGCTCGTCAAGGCCAGCACTCCCCTTGGACTCAACTGTACCAGCAAGCTGCCAGCCAGCCTCGCCGCCCTTGAAGCGAAAAGCCTCGCAATCGTAGCCGGCCGCAATGATCTCATCCTCTGACTTCCAGAAGAGGCTCTTGAAGGGGAGAAGCTGTGTCGAGATGGTGACAATAGCACGAGGAGGCTGCTCAGGAGCGCTGGGGTACACAACGGTGATGCTGCTGTCGTGGGCAGCAAAGGCCAGACTATCTCCACTTGGTGAAAAAGCAACAGAGTGAACCCAGCCAGCAGAGTTGTTCAAGAACTCTCCACAGACCGTGTTGAAAGGCAAACGCTCACCCCAGCCGCTGGGCTCAGGGCGTTGGTCCACGCCCTTGATAAAGCTGGAGAAAACTCGCGCGTGCGCATCAGTTGAGCCGGCAGCCAGAAGAACGGAATTTGGGTGCCAGGCAACGCTCGTAATGGTGCTTCGAATGGGCTTCTTCAGGTGCTTCGATACCCACCAGTCGTTTTCCTCCTCAAAGTAGCAGATGGCAATCACACGGTCACCTGAGCCGACGGCGAACTTGGTCTCGGAAGGCGACCAGCGAACAAAGGTTGCAGCGCGGCTGATGCGGAGGAGGACGAGCGTCGGCTTGTAACCGGTAGGGGAAGGCTCCCAGACGAGAGCGTTACGGTCTGTCCAATTGTCAGTGCCTGGCACGCGGAGAGCGGGTGGAGG
Organism: Trichothecium sympodiale; assembly: GCA_003012115.1. NCBI lineage: Eukaryota > Fungi > Ascomycota > Sordariomycetes > Hypocreales > Trichothecium > Trichothecium sympodiale. The sequence goes on from PXOB01000137.1 coordinate 15,914, forward strand.
GGATTAGCAGACCTTGGGAGCAAGTGACAATTCTTCCGCTGTTTGGGGCAATATCTACGCTTGTGACAGTCTTGTCGTGGCCCTTCAGCTCGTCCTGCAACTTGAAGGTGTTGCCCGACCTGCCATAGAGCTCAACGGCAGTATCGCGAGCGACGGCCAGCATGCCATGATCAGCCGAAAAGGAGTGGTCGGCGATTGGGGCGTGGAAGAGATGGTGGACTTCTGGGTTGGCCATTGCGAATTGAGAATGCGATAGGAGTAGCTCTCTACTATCGGCCAAGATGCGAGTTGTATGCGGGTAGCAGGAAGAGGTGTGTGTCGTCAGGCCGTGGATGGAGGATGGGCTATTACTATGGGGATGGTCATGACGCCGGCGGGGACCACTTAGGTACTGCCATCTGATTGTGGGGTTCTGCCGCAGCTCTGGCAAAGCTAAGACCAATCACGCCTAAGCTCACGATTTTGAAGTTTGACCGCAGTGAGCGCCTGGTCGTACAAAAAAGAGGACATTTCAACAACATTAAGCACCCGTCTCCGCCATATCAACCGCACGCTATTCACAACGGTCGCTGCAGGCGTATAGAGCTTTGGCTGTATCTAAGCATCATATCAATTGAAGATTTGAGCTCCGTCACAATGGCCACCACAGCGGCTCCACGCGGGCTCGTTCCAAATGCAAGCCTTCCAGCCAAGGTCCCATCAATCCCACCCAACCAAACGTAGGTCACATCTATTACAGCCCGATTGTACGCGTCTAACAATTCTCAGTCTATACGTTGGCAACCTGCCGTCAAATAAAATCCAGAAATCCGACCTGCGAACCGCTCTATACATGCTCTTTTCTACGTACGGGACTGTTTTGGATATCGTGGCTCTGAAAACAATGAAGATGAGAGGACAGGCCCATGTTGTCTTCCGGGATGTTCAGGCCGCTACACAGGCTATGCGATCCTTGGACGGTGAGACCTTCTTGGGGAGAACCATGAAAATTCAATACGCCAAGGGCAAGTCGGACTACGTAGCGAAGCTCGACGGCACATTCAAGATTCCCACGAAATCGACGGGTGCTACCAATGTCGAGCAGACAGAGCTCCAGCAGAGCATCTTCAATGCGCCCCCAGCAGGGGGTGCTGCAGCTTCCAACAGTGGCCTGAAGCCGCCGGCCGACCAAACCATGGAAGATGCCGGATCGCCAGCGAGTCGTGGCCAAAAGCGAACGCGCGACAGTGACGCGGAGAGTGATGAGGATGTGGCAATGGAAGAAGACAGCGATGACGAATAAGCAAGTCGCCATTTTCTGGGAGGAATACAAGGCGCCGCGGGTGGCACGCGACGGGGAACAAAGGCATGAGGCATCTACTGCAAGGCCATCTCCTTGGGCACCCATAATCCGACACATCCCCCAACAAGCCCAAGCCATATCATGAGATAATTCTCTTTTGTGCACTGGAACCCAGCCATTTGGTCTCCAGCCAGGCAAGGGTGGACGAACCAACTGGGGCTACCATTGATGGGGTGGTGCTTAGGGCAATGTGTTAGTTGATGAAATTCTCGATCGTTAATGGGCTTTTCCATTGACTGTATTTGCAGCGATTTTACTTACGTCAAGAGAGATACCCCCGATGCTACCATAACGACGAAGCCCGTCCTTGTACTCACGAGGCACCAGGTGATGGTAGACGGTGTCTATATTGAGTGGGTCATCACCATTGGGGAGATCATGGAGGTGAAACCATAGACATGGCATGCGATATGTAGGATGTAAATGGATCTCGTAGACCACATACCCGCCTTCACGGTGAGCGGGTCTTAGAATAGCAGCCTGGGACGAGATCAACAACGGTAGACACTACGCTTGATGCAAGGTTTCATACCTGATCAGCCTCCTCAGTTTCCATCATATTGCTGTCCGCCGTCACTTGCGTATCGTCCGTCCTTGCTTCTGAAATAGAAAACCCTGCAAGATCGAGCTCTACATCGTCGACTCCTGGCTTTCTGTCCAACGGTCTCGATATTTCAACGACTGTCGAGGGAATGCCATATATTGTAAAGCTCGCGTAGAGTGAAGGGTGCACTCGGAGCTTCCATATGCATCGCAAAGGACCCAGTCTTGCTCGGCAGTATGTGCTATCAAGGTAATGGCAGGCCTCCAGGAATTCTTCACCGGTTAGGTAGGGGAAGTTGGATATCTCCATCTTGGCTATCAATCTTTGGTTGAGAATTCTCACAGTCTCTCCCATTGCCTCTATAGCATTCTGGTTTATACCCAATAAAAGGTGACACACGAAAGGATGAATGTCATATGGAAGCGAATATTGGGGCTTCAACCATTATTTTCTATTTCATCCCGGGTAGGTAGTCTGGCTCATGCACGTCCACATGCCAATCAATTTCCAAGTGGAGGCTCCAACTTTGCGTGGGGTCGGTCTCCTCATCAAGGTCAAGGTCGTCCAAGGTGAACCCTGTCCCTCCGTCCCTCCAGCTAACGATTTTCTGGATACATGTCCTCTTCAAGGAGACATGATCCACTTTAATAATCGGTCTACAACTCTGAGGGAATCCTCTGTACGCGTGCCGACAAAGACATGCTTCATATACATTCTTTAATATCCCTGGGGCTTTGCATTTGACGTGACAGTGCTGTAGCTGTTGCTTCTGCGGGACACTTGCATTGACTGTACGCCACCTCTCCCCGCTCTGCATTTGCTTTTCCCAGTCGTTATAGAAAGTTACCTCTGATATGCTCTGCCTAGCATGATCCGCGATCCATTCAACGTCCGCCATAAGAACGTATTCAAGGCCACCGCCTTTGCACACCGTGCAGCGCAGAACATCGCCGAGACCGCCACCAAGGTCGGCACCGATGCCATAGACAGCATGGCCTTTTCAATGCCCCGCAACCTGCCCGACTTTGGGAACCCAGAGCGATCTATGGAGGACCGAGCATGGGCATCAATCCCCGGTCGAAACGTCGTATCGAGCTTCATGGGAAAGGAGGAGTTGCCGATGTATAAGGACAAGCCAATGAGTTACCCCGGATCAAATAGGTTACGGCCATGGTACAGTCGAAAACGAAGCATAGGTCTCATAGGGGTTCTGCTCCTGATGTGGCTTTGGTGGACGGGTCGCTTGTCGAGTGAACCGGACACAAAGAGGCCTGGGTCTGGCTGGTCCTGGATAACAGTGGCTTCCAAGAACGAGCCCAATTGGGACAATCGACGAGAAAAAGTCGTCGAGGCCTTCCAACTTAGCTGGGATGCGTACGAACGGTATGCATGGGGCTATGATGAGTTTCACCCAATCTCGAAGACGGGTAAATACATGGCCCCTAATGGCCTCGGATGGATCATTGTCGATGCACTCGACACTCTGATCATCATGAATCAGACAGAGCGTTTGCGTCATGCCCGCGAGTGGGTCGCGACAAAGTTGACCTGGGATCAGGACCAGGATGTCAACACCTTCGAGACGACGATTCGTATGCTGGGAGGGTTGCTTGGAGCTCACTACCTGTCGAGCGAATTCCCAGAGCTTGCACCTCTCAAGGAAGATGACCTTGGCCAGCCAGGCGAAGATTTGTATCTCGAGACGGCCAAGGACCTCGGTGACCGGCTCCTGAGCGCTTTTGAATCGGCTTCTGGTATTCCCTATGCTAGCGTTAATCTCGCAAAGTTCCAAGGCATTCCTTCGCACGAGGATATGGGTGCCTCTTCTACAGCTGAGGCGACGAGCGTTCAGCTTGAAATGAAGTACTTGGCGCACCTGACTGGAGAGAAATACTTCTGGGACAAAGCTGAAAAGGTCATGGAGGCTGTGGATGACAACAACCCCAAGGATGGCCTCGTACCCATCTATCTATACGCCACATCAGGCAAGTTCCGCGGCGAGAACATTCGCTTGGGAAGTCGAGGCGACTCCTACTACGAGTATTTGATTAAGCAGTATCTACAGACGAACAGGAAAGAGACTGTATACGAAGAAATGTGGTACGAGTCAATGGCAGGCATTCGGAAACATCTTTTGACCTACACTGAGCCATCTGGATTCACCATTCTTGGAGAGCGACCCAATGGCCTTAATGGGGAGCTGTCTCCGAAGATGGACCACCTGGTGTGCTTCTTACCTGGCACAATTGCTTTGGCTGTAACAGGAGGCCTCACAGAGGCCGAAGCGCGAAGATCACCTAATTGGTCCCAGAGGGACGAGGACGACATGAAGCTTGCGCGCGAGCTGATGCACACATGCTGGGGCATGTACAAGTACATGGCCACCGGCCTAGCCGCCGAGATCACCTACTTTAACATCGCTGACCCGCCGCCGCCAGCGTCCGCACCTCACAACCCGCCCGTCGACTTTGACGCCGACCCCGAAGCCAGGTGGCGGAAGGACTTTAAGGTTAAGAGCAATGATAGGCACAACTTGCAGCGTCCGGAGACCGTTGAGAGCCTATTTTACATGTGGCGCATCACCGGTGACAGCAAGTACAGAGAATGGGGCTGGGAGATGTTCTCCTCGTTCATGGAGCATACTGCTGTGGAGGAGCACGGCGGATTTACGAGCTTGTCCAATGCCGATGTAATCCCGCCAAAGACGAAGGACAACATGGAAAGCTTCTGGCTGGTAAGTATCTCGCCATCGGCCTTGAATCCCGGATAATAGCCCGCTAACAACCTTCTCAGGCGGAGACTCTCAAGTACATGTACCTCCTCTTCTCGCCAAACGACCTCCTACCGCTGGATAAGATTGTACTCAACACCGAGGGCCATCCTTTCCCACGGTTCGACATGGGTCAGCTATTCTCCACCGGCTGGCAGCGAAAGCCTCGTGATGCCGACGGAAACATTATTGGGAAAGTAAAGGATAGGGAGCAGGAGCCTATGCAAGTCCTGTAAATGAAAAGTCAAAATCCTCCCTACACAGGGGAAAATGCATATATATGTATATATGAAGTTCATAAACTGTTTTGGGTTAGAAACCTTCGCTTATATTAATGACCTTATTAATTAATCCGTGGCAGCTGGTGGTTGCATATATGTATGCACTGTCGATTGCATGATTAGCATCATTCTCTATGCCAATGACGAGTGATGTGACTTTCTTCGAGTATGAATTGACCTATCATTCCCGATTGTGGAGTCTTGTCATATCTCGATGTGATAGCTCCTGTTGCTGAACGCTCATTTGACTATCACAGGCAGCTATCGTTTCACCTCGCTATAACGCGGGATGTTAAGCCCCCCGCTTCTGTCGATAATAGAAGGGGAGGTGGAGCGTGAGCTGAATGCCCGTAACTGCAGAGGACTGATAGCGGACCAGTCGAGGCTCCGCCGCGGGATCTAGCGTCGTTGGGCGTACTCCGTACCGCTGAATTGGATCAGCAAAGAGAGAGAGATGGTGGATGGACCGCTTGGACCACCGATAACGATTCTAAGAATGATGGAATCAGCTCCAATGCTACCCCAGCCAGCCCAGTCGTTATTAAGGTGTACATAGAGGGGGATGGGGGTTGCATCCCATCTAGATTCCAACAGACCTGTTTCACTCACCAGTTCCTACTACCACCCTACCTTTTTTGATTTTGATGAATGCTACCCCAATCATCACAGATAAACCAACGACCCTCGGCTCTGTTAGTGACGGGTTTACCTAACCGTGCCGTTCTCCGACCGTTGCTTCGTTGAACCACACGCTTTTTTTTCTTTTCCTTTTCTGCATACGGATACCCAATACTGTTTTTTCTTACTTCATACTTTTATTTCTCCGGGTTGCCTTTCTTTGCTTTCCTTGGCTGGCTCCGCTGCAATCCCATATTCTCGTGATCGCGTGGCCTCTTTGCGTTATCTTTTACTATCTGTGGCCTTGTAGGGGCATGATATGATCGACTGACGGTCGGCCCCGGACGACGATCTCTCAAGGTGTGCGTCTCAGAGCAGCGTCCGTTGACATAAGGGAGCCGGGGGATACATTGCGGGGAGTTGAACACGAAGGCAGCAGCACTTACATTTGCTACACGGCGCAGCATACAACCACATACATTACGACGCTCACCTATACATTGTTGTCGATTTTCGTCACCTCACCCACCTCAGCGAGCCCATTGAGGCCATCGCGGCCAACATCCCATTGCAGCGACAGGCTGCGCTCGAGCCTCTCTGTCTAAGCCCCCTCCCTCTGACCCCGCGAGTCATACTACGGAGTACATACATTACATACGTTCTTCAACAGCACGGGGCATTTCCCCATACTGAAACGACAAGAGACACACGAGTCAACCTCTAGGATACAAGCAGGACAAAGAAAAACAGGCCACCCCGAGGTGAACCAAATCGATAATGGCGCCGCAACGAGACGTCGAGCTCAACACCCTCAAACTCAAGGCCGAGTCGCTCGCCCAGGGCAGCAGCTACAGCATGCGCGAGCCCGAATACGAGGAGCCCATGGTGCCGGGCCGCTTCGACCGATTCATCGACTCCTTCCGCCGGGACGACTCCTCAGCCTTCTTCCCAAGCGACCACCTGGGCCAGCTCGAGAGTCATGGCAGCCGGGTCCATGACGGGGCGCACTACTATGACTTGCGCCTTGCGACGCTCGAGACGGCGCATTCGGGCCTGGCGAGGAAGCTCAAGGGGAGGCACCTGCAGATGATTGCCATTGGCGGGTCGATAGGCACCGGCTTGTTCGTCGCGTCGGGGAGGGCGCTGGCTACGGGGGGACCGGCATCGCTGCTGCTTGCCTTCAGTATAGTCGGCGCTATGCTGTACTGCACGTGTCAGGCTCTAGGCGAGCTGGCCGTCCTCTTCCCCATTGCCGGTTCCTTTTCCTCGTGGGCGACTCGCTTCCTTGACCCCTCGTGGGGGTTCGCCATGGGTTGGAAGTAAGTGTTATTGCCACATGGGGCCTGGACGCTGTGCGCGTGGCGAGGTTTCGCTAACCTTTGCAGCTACGCCATGCAATGGCTCACCGTCCTGCCGCTCGAGATCATTGCGGCGTCCGTGACTATAGGATACTGGGACAACCAATTGACGCGGGCCATATTCGTCACCATCTTCCTCGCCGCCATCATTGTTATCAACATGTTTGGCGTTGAAGGGTATGGTGAGGCAGAGTTCATCTTCTCCATCATCAAGGTTATTGCTGTGATAAGCTTCATGTAAGTAAAATATATATATAACCCTTTTTCTCTTTTTTTTGTTTTTTTTACACATGTGTGGAGCACATGTGTTAACATGAGGAATGCAGTCTCCTTGGTATTGTCCTGAACTGCGGCGGCACCCCTGAACGCGGCTACATCGGCGGCGAATATTGGCAAAACCCAGGTGCATTCAACCATGGATTCAAAGGTCTCTGCAGCGTCTTCGTCACAGCCGCCTTTTCCTTCACCGGAACCGAGCTTGTTGGTCTCGCGGCTGCGGAAACCGCCAACCCTCGCAAGTCCCTACCCACGGCTATCAAGCAGGTCTTCTGGCGCATCACGCTCTTCTACATTGTTGCCCTCACCCTCGTGGGCCTCCTCGTCCCCTACAACGACAGGCGTCTCAGCCTCGGTGGTAGCCACGATGCCGATGCCAAGGCTTCGCCCTTTGTCATCGCCATCGAGGAGGCGGGCATCCAGGTTCTCCCCTCAATCATGAACACTGTCATCCTCATCGCCGTCCTTTCTGTGGGCAACTCGGCCGTCTTCGGTTCCTCGCGTACGCTCGCCGCCTTGGCCAACCTCAACCAGGCGCCCAAGATCCTCGGCTACATCGACCGCCGCGGGCGACCCCTCGTCGCCATCGCCGTGGCCGCCGGCATCGGCCTCATCTCCTACCTCGCTGATCTGCCCCAGCAGAACGACGTCCTGGAATGGCTCCTCGCCATCTCAGGTCTCTCGTCCATCTTCACCTGGGGGTCCATCTGCCTCTGCCACATCCGCTTCCGCCAGGCCTGGCGCGCTCGTGGCCATCATCCGAGCGAACTGCCCTTCCAGAGCCAGGTCGGTGTCGCGGGCTCCTACGTCGGCCTGTTCCTCAACGCCGCCGTCCTCATCGCGCAGTTCTGGGTCGGCGCTTTCCCCATCGGTTGGAAGGAGATGTCCTCCACCAAGGTGGCCCAGACCTTCTTCCTCAACTGGATGGGCGCCCCCATCATTCTCGTCTTCTACAGCCTGCACAAGCTCTTCTACCGCACTACGTTTGTCCGCATCCGCGACATGGATGTCAACACTGGGCGGAGGGATTTTAACGTCCCCATCCTCAAGGCACAAGAGCAGGAGGAGCGGTCATCGTGGCCGAGGTGGAAGCTCTATTATAAGTTTCTGTGTTGAGGCTTGGGCAGCAGACTGTTTTCTCTGTCTCCTCTTCTTTGCCTTATTTCTTGCCGTTTTTTTTTCTTATTAATTCATAGGTATGTCTTTATGCTAAATAGCCGGCGTTCACTTAGGTCATGTTATGGTCGGCATCGGGGCGTTGGACAGCAAGGTGTAAAGAACGGGGCTGGATTTTAGAAGCTGGAAGAAATTCGAATGTTCTTTATAAACTGGTATAGAACGAATGAATGCCTGCTGAGCAGGAATATTGAAAATTATGGTCAAGCAATCTTTTCTAAGTGCTCCTCTGCAGGAAATAAAATGGATACATACAGATTAAAGACAAGACAGAAGTGTAGTAAGAAGAAAGTAGAAAAAGTAGGTCGAACAGGTAATACTCGTCAGTCATGAGCCCGGAATCTAAACTCCCCATCAATCCGAGACGTCCCACCTGCGCGCCAATACACATTTGTTTTTACAGGTGTTTTGTATCGTCGCCCCTCTTAAAAGTCCCAGTCGCTCCTCTGCTGGGACTTGCCACCGCTCTTGGGAGCAGGGGGCTTGGGGGTATCCTCCTCGCCATAGAGCCAGTCGCGGTTGGTGCCCTTCTTGCCACCCATACCATCGCCCTTGATGTTGATGCCAGTTGACTCCTCTCCAGCATCACCTCCGTACAAGAAATCGGTGCTGGTACCCTTGCGGTTACCCATGCCGTTGCCGGCTATATTGATGCCATGGTGAGTGCTGCCGTTGCCCTGAGGCTTGTTCTCCTTCTGAGCTTTGGGCGACTCGTCGTAGGCGGACCAGTTGGCATCCATCATCTTGACAGCCTTCTTGCGAGCCTCAGGGACATTCCGTGTGCGCTGGGCTGGTACAGGAGAATTATCCATCATGGCGAAATGGGGGTCGAAGGTCTGGTTCCGACCCTTCAGGTTGGTGATGTTACCAAGCGGGCGCTGAGACTCTTCTTCGGCTTCTCCAGCGTCAAAGAGTTTGTTCTTGTACAGACCCATGTTGTCATTCTGGGTGGAGCCGTGGGTGCGGGTGCCATTGCCATCGTCGTGAACTACTCTCCCACCATCATCTTGAAGCTCAAAGTGTGTCTCGGCGTCACGCCTAGCTCTGACGGCGGCTTCAGTGGAAGAAGCCTCGCTCGTGGCAGAGTCTTCGGTATCCCAGTGACGGACATCTCGAGCTCGGGTGCTTCTTGAGGGGACGGGCTTGGAGGGAGTGGTAAAGTCCTGGAAAGACCACTGACTGTCGTGCTTGGACCTAGGCCTCTCATCAAGAGAGACACCAGCTTCAGGGTGATCATTGGGGTCCGAGCCGTCAACAAAGTCGAAGTGGGAGTATTTCTTGGGATTAGGCTTTATGAAAGTGCTGGGTTTGACCTTGGGTGTCTCGTCATCGTCGCGGTGGTGGTCCTCCTGGCCCTCAAAGAGGCGCATTGGCTGAAAGTTTTTGTTTGCACCAGCCTTGTGGGGAGAGGTCATGCTCTGGCGGTTCGCACTGGGGGATGCCTCGCCCTCAGGTTCGTCACCTAATATTTCAGTGAAGCTCCTCTGACGAGGGCGATCCTTGCCAGCATAAGGGGAGACGACAGAGTTGGTCTCGGAATCTTCTTCTACCTCTTGCCTGGAGAAGCCTTTGTATAGTGTAGCATGGGGATCACGCAGTGCATTGGACGAAGAACCCCGAGTGCGGTTGACGATGTCGTTGTGGCTCTGCTCAGACCTAGCAGGCGCGTGGCCGCTAGACTCAATACAGCTCTGGATAAAGGTGAGCTGGTCTCGGCTGTCCTTGATGGGCCAGTTGCGACCAGACTTGCCGATAATATCGAGCTGCTTAAGCAACGAGCCCTGATCCCACTGAAGGCGAATCTGGCTAATCTTTCCGTCCGCGTTGAGGGTAACAAAGTGTGTCTAGAAGCGTTAGCAATTGACCATGGGCGACAATGCGCATGCGCGTCGAGTTCACGTACAATGGACAGGTATGCGACGCGATCGCAGAGAAAGTTGTCGTCGAGATTAGGGAGGTACGGGCCGCCGCTGAGCTGGAACTCGAGCCCGGTGTCGACCTCGAAAACCGCTACATTGTCGCCCTCTACGATGTTCAAAACATCCTCCTTCTTCTTCTTCACATGTTTCGAAAGGCCGGTCAGGTGCTTGATGACCTCGGCAGATCCAGTGAAAGACGTGGTGGTGGTCACGTAGTGTAGTGAAGCCTTCTCGGCCAGTAGCGCCGGGCTGGGCACGGCCAGGAACTGCTTGTAAGTGGCGGCCATGACGAGCGATAAGTCGATGCGACTGTCGTGTAAGTCTGTGCGAACAAGATTCAAAGGTTAGCGTATTGTGCTTCTTGTGGTTTTTGGTGGTTTTTGTTGGTGGGTAGGGGGTGTGTCCCACCTCGATGTATGTGAAGGAAAAACAAAAGTTGTTACAAGTAGATGTTATCTGGGAAAAGTACGTCGCACAGGAGACGAAGAGAAGAGAAGGAGAAAGAAAACAAGAAATTCGGGAAGGGACATTGGAAAACAAACATGGACTGGGACGGACAACCCACACGTGGGAGAAGCAATGCGAACGTTGGTGCGCGCAAAGTTAACGCAAGGGAAAGGAGCTAATGTAGGAGATTGCTGCAGCGCATAGCACCCTAAGCCCGCCATGGGGGGGGCCTTTGACTTGCCTGAATCAGGTTGCGTGCCCATCATCCATGGCTGCTCCGGGGGCTATTTTCTGTGCCTTGCACTGCCCGCGCGAGGGGCATTTCGCTCTTTCGCTAGAACAGTCCAGGGCCCTGAAAGCTTAGCGGCTCTGGGGGAAGGTTGCGGGGCTCAGGGCAGCGAGTAAGAAAGATGGCGGAAAAAAGGGAGTCAACGTGGCGCCAAGTAGCCGCGTCAGGCCGCAGCATGAATTTGTCAGGTATGTAAATGTCGATGAAATCCCGATACTACCCAGTACCAGTCTACCAGTGTGGAAATGAAAGGAGCAGCCGCCATCTCAGGGGCCGCCACAAGGAACTTGCGGCTTCGGCAGACCTGACCTCATTACTCCGTATAGGGGAATCGTGTTGTGCCAGTCCATCTTATGCATGAAAGACTCAAAACATCATTCGTTCCTTGTTTTGTCTGCACAATAAACGCGTCTGCCATTTTGATACGCGTCGTTTATACTATGCTCGGCGGAATGATGCCATGCGTAAGATGCATATACCCAGGATATTTACGGAGTAGCACGCAGAGGGTTCCTCACGACCAGGAGAGCCACGGCAAGGGAATACAATGTTAATGTTAGTATCTGATATTTCGGCTCGGCATCGGTCCGTGCTACGGGTGAGATACTAGGGGGAAGGACATCTCCCTTCGTGTTTCACCTTGTTGATTGGCGCCATAGTGGACAACACTTGGACCACCTGTGATACTGAGTTTGCTTTCACGGAGAATAATAAACGTGACGATAATAACAGTGGGCAGAGCTTGGGTAAGCATGTGCATATATATATGTAGAAGACTTTCGCATACGTGATATGCATGCACCTTGTATGATTGCAAATACACTCATATAGTCTCGATGGTGAATACAACAAGACCATCTGCAGTCAAGGTGCCAATGGGATCAGCATACGTCACCTTGGGTATGTGGAGGCTCAAGGGAGCAAAAAGAGTTTCGGGTCTCTGCCCCTCCTTTCGTAGCTTGAGTTGCCCTGAAGTATGTGTATGTAATATGCCATACAAGTATTTCGAGGATTCAGCCGCCTCGAACATCGAATCAAAGATCCATTCATCTTGCTGCGCTAGCAGTGTCGTCGCGTCCTCGGTGTCTAATACGCGATTAGCCCACCGAAGGCAGATAGATAGCCGGATCCATCTTTAGCCACATAATTGCTTGACGTGGCCTTCTTGGTCATTGAGTCATTGAGGCGAACGCCAACCACCCAGCACTAAGGCATACTTCCAGTCACGAATAGCGTAGCTGCGTGCCTTGTTCAAGTGGCGCTACAACTGCTTACGCCACACCTACCGAATTATTTCCAAGAGCTGTATTCCGTAGGATCGCCCGCAAACGACGTTTCCGTCAGCATCACCAACAATTGCACCTCTTAGTTAAACCATCTTCACTAAACAGGTCTGGTGAGCATCAGTACCTTTCCCGAATCAACGGCGATTGCGAGTTCGGACATTAGTCGATTTGCGCCTGCTCTTGATGTTCCCTGCACATCCCGCCCCTCCGAAACGATGAGGTCCGGAGGCCATCAGGCTGTAGCCTCCTGGCGCTTCTTGCTGTTGGTTCTGGGTGTGACGCTCTGGCCGGCGGCGGTAGCTGCCAAGGACGGCCCGACTCTTGACGTTACAAGCTTCGACCATCCGCCGGTGAACCTTCGATATTTCGAGGACAGCGATATCATCGTCTTTCATGACATTGACGAACAGAGCGTCTACCGATCCGACGATGCTGGCGCAAGCTGGTCTATGGTCGACGCCGTCCCCAAGCATGAAGCCCTCCATCTCATTATGCACCCGTTCGAGCCGAGCACAGCGTTTATCTTGACAAGAAGTGCGACGCATTACAAGACTACGGATCGTGGTAAGAGTTGGACGGATTTCAGCAGTCGCTCTATGCCCAGTGACTTCCAGCCCGATATCCTCATGTTCCATGCCAATGACCCCAACCGTATAATCTTCAACGGCATGGAATGCGAGGGCCCTTTCTGCAACGAAGAGGCCGCTTACACTATCGATGGTTTCAAGAAGGTCGAGTTCCTTCGCGCTTTTACTAACGGATGTTGGTGGGCCAAGGGCACCAAGGAGTTTACGACGGGAGACGACAAATTGGACCAGGACAGGATCATGTGCATCACTCTGAATCCCTTCTCTTTGTTTGAGGAGGCCCAGCAATTGGTCTTCTCTGACACTTTCTTCGCCGTTGACAAGGAGGTGATTGAAGAGTTTGAGCCAGATATGGGTCTCAAGAAGGGAGCAGAGGGCGTGATTAATCTTGCGACGGTTAAGAAGTATCTTATGGTTGCTACATCATCGGCTAACAGTGATGAGATGGCTCTCTATGTTACTGATGATACCATCACTTGGCACCGTGCTATGTTCCCATCCGACGACAGCCACGACCACTCGCATCGCATCAGCGCCGGGGCCTTTACCGTCCTCGAGAGCACCAACTACAGTATTCAGATCGATGTCATGACCTCGCACCCCTCGACCCCCATGGGTGTTTTGTTCACGAGTAATTCAAATGGTACCTACTTCACCGAAAACGTTCCTTGGACCAACCGTAATCAGCGAGGCAATGTTGATTTCGAGAAGATCTCCGGCATCCAAGGAGTTTATCTCGTGAACGTTGTTGACAATGGAGAGGATGTTGAGAGTAAGGGTGAGGAGAAGAAGATTGTCACGAGAATTACTTTCGATGACGGAAGGACTTTCGACCCCGTCAAAGCTGACAGCGATACTATCCATCTTCACTCCGAAACGGAGCTTGATAATTCTGGTAGGATTTATTCCAGCCCTGCTCCAGGCCTTGTTATGGGCAATGGTAACACGGGCAAGTACCTTGGGGAGTTTTGGGAGTCGGATCTGTTCGTCTCAGATGACGCTGGTTTGACGTGGAAAAAAGCCCGCGATGGCCCTCACAAGTACGAATTCGGTGACTCGGGCTCTATTCTGGTTGCTGTAAAGGACTCAAAGGACTCGGATGTCAAGGAATTCGTCTATTCACGTGATCATGGTGAAAATTGGGAGTCCGTGGAGTTCCCTAACGATCTCCAGCTTCGACCTCATATCCTTACTACAACACAGGACTCGACAAGTCTCAAATTTGTCCTTCTGGGCGAAGGCAAGAGTGCATACTACATAGTTGCCATCAGTTTCGAGGGATCGGACGATCCTACCTGTGGCAAAGATGATATGGAAGACTGGAACGCTCGTGTTGACGACGACGGGAACCCGACTTGCATCATGGGTCACAAGCAGACTTATACTCGCCGCAAGAAGTCTGCCAAGTGCTTCGTCAAAGCCGATTTCAAGGATCCGGAGCCGAAAACCGAGGACTGCGATTGTACCGATGAAGACTTTGAATGTGATTATAACTTTCAACGGGATCCCGACGATCATTCAAAGTGTGTCAAGGTCGGGCCAGTTATTAAGCCCGATGGAGCTTGTAAGAATGGCCCTGATGATGTCTTCAAGGGTACTTCTGGATGGAGGCTCATACCCGGCAATACATGCAAGCGAACCAAGGGCGAGCAAAAGGATGAAGAAGTTGAGAGAAAATGCTCCGATGTTGTCTCTCCACCCACGGGTCCTGGAAGCGGCAAAGTCGATCAAAAGCAGAACGTTTTTGAGACGAAGATGGATGACTTCCAGAAGATCTACTTGGAGAGGGCCGAGGCCGGCTCAGGCAATGACGAAACTGTCATTGCACGTGGTGTCAAGGTTGGCAGTGATGGTCGCATTGCAGTTGATAGCGACATCTGGATGACCAACGACCACGGAAAAGAGTGGAAGCGCATCCTTGGTGACGAGGATGTTCGAGGTATTTACCCTCACTCACACTTTAAAGATATTGTCTACTTTACCACGAGTAGCAAAAAGGTCATCTACTCCATCGACAGGGGCCACAGCTTCCACAGCTTCGAAGCACCAAATGCTCCCGGTGAACATTTCCCGCTGAGCTTCCACCCGAACCAGAAGGATTGGCTTATCTGGATTGGCGAGACCTGCGATGAGATTGGTGGTAGCAAGACCTGCTTCCCTTCTGCTTCGCTGTCCAAGGATCGTGGTGACAATTGGGAGACGATTCTTCGATTTGCGGAGCGATGCGAATTTACAGGCAACAAGGCCTACAAGTTCCGACCCCCGAAGCAAATTGTTTGCCTTGCTCACAAAGAAGAGGCAACATTATCTCCCCTGACAATCATTACCAGTGACGATTTCTTCGAAGATGACAAATTCACATTCGATGGCGAGGTGCAAAACTTTGCCACAATGAGCGAGTTCATTGTTCTTGCGGGCCACGACAAGGACACGGAGGCCCTGGAGGCGTACTCCAGCCTGGATGGCAAGACTTTTGAGCAAGCTCATTTCCCGTACAACTTCCACGAAGGTCATGATAATGATTATACGGTCCTTGACAGTTCAACCCATGCGGTCAACCTCTTTGTGTTGAACGAAGAAGGCAAGGATCGAAAATTCGGAACCATTGTCAAGAGCAACTCCAATGGGACCTCGTATGTTGTTAGCGCCACCCAGGTGAACGCCAATGAGGAGGGATATGTTGACTTCGAGAAGGTTCCTGGCATGGAAGGTGTCACCTTGATCAACCAGGTGGCCAACCCTGACAAAAAAGAGAAGACCAAGGTCCTGCAGACGCGTATTTCTCACAACGACGGATCAGAATGGGGCTACCTTCCACCACCTGCCAAGGACGTCGACGGGAAATCATTCAAGTGCAGCTCTAGTGGTGACAAATCTTGCGCGCTTCACCTTCACCACTACACCGAACGTGATGACAAGAGGAAGACGTTCGCTGCTAGTACTGCCATTGGCCTTATGTTTGGTGTTGGAAACGTTGGCTCTGAGCTTGGAGACATTGCCGAGGCAGACACATATATGACGACTGATGCCGGCATCAGCTGGAAGATGGTCAAGAAAGGTCACTGGACATGGCAATATGGAGACCAAGGCTCCATCATCGTCCTTGTGCAAAGGGCAACGCGAAGAAATGATGTCAAGACCAAGATCTTTTCTTACTCGACGGATGAGGGTGAAACTTGGACAGATGTTGAGTTTGCCGACTCTGAAGTAACCGTGCTGGACATCACCACAGTCACGACTGGCACTTCACGCAACTTCCTGTTGTGGTGCCGATCTGGCAAAGGCAAGCTCTTCACTGTCAACCTTGACTTCACCGGCTTAGCGGATGAGCCGTGCAAGTTGACAGATGGCAAGGATTCTGACTATTACCTATGGTCGCCCAAGCACCCTCTCCAAAATGACGACTGCCTTTTCGGTCACAAGTCCAAGTATCTCAGGAAGAAGGCAGATCGAACATGCTACAACGACCAGAGTCTCCAGCGTCTCGTTCAGTACACGAGTTGCGATTGTACGCGCCGTGACTACGAATGGTAAGTAATTCGCGTACAAACTGATGTTGTCTGGCAACATGCTAACCAGCATTGTATAGTGACTACAACTTTGAGCTTGACAACCATGGACAGTGCAAGCTCGTCCCTGGGTTCGAGCCCATGTCCGGAAAGGAATGGTGTGCACAGAACCCCAACGCGACGTCCTGGTTCGAGCCAACAGGCTATCGAAAGGTACCTCTGTCAACCTGCGGCGGCGGCACCGAGCTCGACAAGATGTCGACGGAGCATCCTTGCGATGGTTATGAGGAAGAGTTTGAGAAGAAGCATCGCACCTCTGGCGTCGCCATCTTTTTCGCCGTCGTCATCCCCTTTGCACTTGCAGGTGCTATTGGCACCTACGTCTATCGCAACTGGCATGGCAAGTTCGGCCAGATCCGCCTGGGTGATAACTCTTCGACGTTTGATAGCGATCAGCCGTGGGTCAAGTATCCAGTCATCGCCGTTTCTGCAGTCGGAGCCGTCGCCGCAGCCACGCCGTTGCTGCTTAGCACCATGTGGCGGACTCTGACAGGGGCGTACGAGAGGGTTGGTGGCTCTCGCAACAGGAGTTGGTTCTCGAGCGGGAATCGTAGGTTCACCACCCGGGACAGCTTCGCGCGCGGCCGAGGTGATTACTCCATGGTCGATGACGATGAAGGGGAACTTTTGGGAGAGGAGAGCGATGATGAGGTCTAATATAGAATGAATGGGTTTTGGTTTTTTTTTTTGCATGGTACGGGTCCGATTGCATAGCACATGATTTATTTGGATACGATGGATGGGGTTACTCGTCCCGCAGACGCTGGCAAAGATATTTCTCAACACTTGGTACACACAAAACGACTTGTCACGACTGTAGGAGGGGGCGTGGTAAGCATGCAGATTGGGACTGTTGGTAGAAAAACGGAAGCGCATGACCATGTAGGGCGTGTCGCCGAATGTACAAATAATGTAGTCATTCTATGAACATTATTATCCTCTTGTACAAGCTGCCCGACTTTTGCAACGTTCCTACTCCCTAATACTCCGTAATATTTCATCACCAATGCTTGTCCACGGCTTGTACAAGTAGTCGACCATTACTGCAGCTACGTACGACTAGGTAGTACGGGAGGGGGGGCTCCGTCATACTGCTTTCCGCGGTCTACGGAGTAGCAAGATTAGCTTCATGCACGCCATTTTTTTAATAAATAAATAACCAGGGGGGTGTCTCGTATAACCAGTCAACCAACCATCCGTCAATTTCCACAAGGGCCAACTTCCCGGCAGACAAAACAACAAGTCTTGGTTGCGGAATTCCCAGAGCAATGGACATGCTCACTCACCTCCCCCCAAAACAGTCAACACTCAAAAATGCATTCATTACAAAATACATTACCAATGAATCAACATGGGAAATGTCACGAAAAAAGAGAAAACAAGAGGTTGAGAGGAATGGAGAAATAAAATGGAGGAGGAGAAAAAGAGAGGCTACTCTTGGAAGGATCAAGATCCCTTATTACCCCGTGCATTAATAGAGGACAATCCAGTCTTCCCCCCTTGAAGAGCGTGACAGACATGGGTTCTTAGTGATACTCCAAAACATTCCATAGTAGCCAACAGCAACTCACACCCCCGAGGCGCCGAATGCGTCCGGGGGGATAGCAATTTGAAAGCAGCCACTTAATCTCCTCGTGGTCACCGAGCAGTAAGTCGTGTTTAAAAAACTTACCATGAGTCGAAAAAAAACAAACATGGGTATGGAATGCTACCCAGGGGTTTCTCTTATCGCAGTCTCGAAGACACGGTTTTGGGCACCAGATTACGTTTGGTCTAGAACATGGATACTACACGCCAGACAGGCTTCGTGGTCACCCCAGGCAAATATGACGGATGAAAGCAAATGACCAGACTCGACAGGGTCATCCCTGCCGGTACTCGGAATGCGCGAAAACCAAGGTTGCATTGGCGTGGTATGCCGTGTAACGTTCTACGGCAAGGGGGTCGAGAGGGATGGAAACCGCGTGCTGTGGCACAAACGTAAACAGAGGCATGAATCACGGATGCAGTGAGTGAATGAGTGAATGGCAGACATGTGGCAACGTCGGAGTAAGTCCCACCTGAATGTGTGCGAACTTCCTTCTAATCGTCATTGAAGCCATTGTAGGCTGCGTGAGGCTACTATAGAAACAACATAGTAGATAGATATCAATGATTTGCATCCCAAGCCCTCTATGGACTAAGCCCAGATTCTATTATCTAGGTGTATCATGAATAACGCTTTCTTCCCTGGTATAAGTGAATGACATGTCTCTCAGACATGGGTATAGACTCCAGCCAACTCCTAGCGAGAAACGTGCAATAATGGTATGGTATATGCAAACTTGGTTGGAATGAGAGCCAAGTGGTATATGAAGCAAAAGGCGAATGATGGGTATTATGCGAAGTATTGAGTAGCCTTCAGCAGGCAGTTGAAGAAGAAGAGGAGGGTAGAAGACCAGTGTTGCCGCCAAGTCGAGAAGCTGGTGCCGAGATCTTCTAAGTGCGGCGGACTCGCTTCCACAAACGCTTCACCATGCCGTGCTCCTGAGTATCAATATTCTCTTGATCGAGAGCAGCAAAGTGCCTCTCCATGCTCTCTTTAGTATCCGTGTCGGCAACATTGAGCATCGGAGATTGTGAGTCTCCACGGGTGTGCGTCTTGCGCACTGCCGGGCCGCGCTGCCAACCGTAGATCTGATCCTCGTTGGAGCGTAGGTCCGGTCGAGTAAGCGTCATTCTTAGTGTCATCTCGCGCGAGTTGAGAGGAGCTTGTGCGTAGTCGACATGAGCGCTATTGGTAGTGCTCGTATCAACCCTCAGGGGTTGCAATGTCATTGAACCATCCATCATAGGCGGCGTCCTTGGAGATTCCGGATCAGCTGCCGAGTGGTTATCGCTGCAGATGGATGATTTGTCGTCGTCCAAAAATGTGCTGAGCCATTTCTCGTTTCCTTCATCTGCAGACTTGATGGGGTCGAGAAAGGTCACCTCATGCCTCTCTTCATCAAGAGACGGGAATCCGAACTCCAAGGCTTCATCGAACTTCTGGGGCGACGCTAGATATACACGGAGCTTCATGCGAGCCTCGGGGTCTTGGTAATGAGAAGCGGCGAGATCACCGCTTTGGACCTCGTCAGATTCCGAGATGAGCCGCCTACTGGGCGGGATCAAAGACAGTGTTCTTGACCTCCTGCGCCCATAGCTGACAGGGGAGCCTGGCACAGGGCTCGGAGCTGATCGTAGTGAGGGTGAGGGCGCAATGGACGAGTCCCTGAAGAACGTCTCATTGTTCCCCGTAGTCGAGCGTGAGAAGGAAGAGAGCTTTGATATAGAGAGGCGGCGGCGAAAGTTTTGGCGTCGATTCTTGATCTGCAATGGTTCCTCCTTGATGGAACTGTGATAGTCCTGTAGACAGAGACTCAAGTCTAAATCCTCTCCGCTGCCCAAGAAGTGGATACTATCCAAGAACGAGTCTGCGCCTTCAGATACTGTTCGTCGCTCAGTTTGCGGTCTGGGAGACATCTCTGCGGGTGAAAAGGCACGGAATCGTAGATATGGGTCTGAAGTGAAATGCTCGTCTAGATCGAGCGACTTTGATACCCTTCCAGCCTTGATCAGGGACTCGTCGGCAGCATCCAAAAGCACTCTTCGTGGGTAGTGCTGGGCGATAAGTTGTTCGCCCTCGCTAAGATGACGGCGCTTGATTTTGTCTGGTAGGTTGACGTAGAAACGCTCTTCGGATAGCTTGAAGCGAGGCTGGTTCCGTGACGCGAGATCGAGAGCACTGGGTGTAACCTTGTGTCTTTGGAATCTGCGAGGGCGTTTCTGGTGTTCTGTGTCTGAAATTGAAACTCGTTGGTTTGCGCCCTGTATTGGCACGAGGTCGTACAAATCGTGGAAAGGAGCTAGAGATGAACGTGGCCCTTGTGATGTCTCCAGGTCTTGGGCAAATCGTAGGCGTTCGAGTGTGGAAAAGCACTAATGAGGGGTGTTAGATGATGGGATTTCATGGACATTTAAACAAAGGATAAATAGAGAGGAGCATGAAAAGCCAATTGCGGAAAGCAAGCGGTGTTGGAGGAAAATGGACCGAAGTTGGTTGCAGGGCGACAGCAACGCGAAGAGGCACGGCAATGTCTCGATGCAGGAACGGAGCGCTTGCCCAGAGCCTACTCCGTATTACTTGTACAGCGCTTCGCAGCACAAATAAGGAGGGATGGTGGTAAAAGTGCGTACCCACATGGTTCAGGGAAGACAGGGGTATCGGTGGGGGTATTGATAAGTTTGTCGGCCATCAAGAGACGGGGAGGAAAGAGTGTGACTCGAATAATGATGAGACTCGTACAAGGGTTGATCGAGGCAGCTTGCCCAACTCATCCTGACATGTAAAATATCATCCAAGAATGGCGCGAGTAATGATGACCCCGGACGAGCAATTGTCCCACAAACTGACTGTAACACCTCCGGTAGGCAATCTCGCACTGGCCAAGATGCAGGTCAACCAGGTTGACACCCCGGAGAAGCGTTCCGGGTCGCAGTCTGGGGGCCATGCGAACGAACCTACAATGGTTCGTCGACTTGTGTTGGCTAGCCACCGGCTGGAAGGAGAAGGGATTGTGGCAAAAGGGCTGAACCACCTGCGACACAGAATCCTACCCTAGGCGATCCAGTGACTCGGTTTGAAGCAGCGATGGGCGGGTTAGTCGGTGATTGATTTCCATAGTAGCTTAAGATACGCGCTGGCGCATGAAGCTTGTACCGAATCACACAGCTCCCCGTCCATTCCTCCACCCATGGCGTCAGGGCTTCCACCCATGGCGATACGCATGCCGATTGGAATGCATAGAGTGAGGGGCCTTAGTAGATATTGTTGCCATGCCACGCATGTCGAAGTCTCCCTCGAGGAAAGGTGTTTGAACATGACCGGACAAGCAACGGCTAAAGGAATTTTTTTCGAAACGAAGTGACACATGATGGCTGTGATTGCAGGGCGAAGGCTGCAAAGGGAGGACAGATCCAATAATTCGCAGAACATCACTTGATGCTGTCCGAATGTCTGGCCGCATCAGGGTCGAGACTTTCTCGTGACTTCTTGTGGTTGCATATATTCGGTACACACGTTTTCCTGGCTGCTGCTCGATTGCTTCTGCCACGCTGGATGCATGTCTCGCAGAAGCTCTAATAGTTACCACAGTGGCACGCGAAATGGATGTCTTGGGCCAGTTGTGGGGATATTAATAGGCCACGCGAGACAAGTACTGATACACAGCCAATTCCCCATGTCGCTCTTTTTTTAACCAGAATATGAGGGTGTCTTGGAAAGCAAGGGGAAGGGGATCAGAAGCAGAAGTAAAAGGATCAAAACTCACCTTTCGCTGAATTGTAATTGGCAAAGCCTCGAACTCTTGCCTGGTGATGGTCATGGATCGGACATAGGCTATCGTCGGTGACGTATCTTCGGTCGAGAGGCGCAGATAGCCAGCAGCATTCATCGGCAGTGCGTCAATGTTGTGCCCTTGCCGAGTATTGCAGCGAGATGCTGATCGCACGTGCCGGTGGTAATCGTCCATGCTATCCCCGTCGGTGCCCAAATCGTCCGACTCCCAACCTTCTTCCACGGAGAATCGTGTTGTCGAAGCCATGTCCGCGGGCATCGATTTCCCTCTCAGATGCGAATGTCGAATATGTTGGTAGGCGCCATTAAGCTTGTTGATGTAAGTGCGACGGGGCGTCTCCGCTGCCATTATCGTCGACTTGTTTGTTGCTACCACTAGCTTCCGTCGTGGGTATGGGAGCCAGTAGCAGCGATAGCGGAGGTAGGTGCAATCTTTTAACCAAGGTAGGTAGTAGTGGTAACAGTGGTAGGCGTCACGCAGTATCAGTAACAGCAGTACTACTAAATAGTAGTAGTGGCTACTATTGCTGGTGTTGAGGTGGTGCTGAATAAGATAAGTTGATCCGGTTCGAGGTCGAGATCTTTGATACAAACAGAAGGAAAGAATTTGGCTAGGTGGGTAATAATAGAGAGAATATACGCTGCGCAAGCATTAAAAAAAGGTGGGGAAAATAGAATAGAAAAGAAAAAGAAGAAGGCTTGTTTGGGAATTAATGTGTGAAGTCGAAGAAGAAGGGCAGAGAGAGAAAACAGACGACAAGCTGAAAATTAATGGGCACTAGAGGTCATATGTAAGGCTACCTGGGAGTAGGCGCGCAAGCTGGGACCAAGCAAATTAATTCAGGTGAAAAAGCTCTGGCTCGTGCCAGTCAAAAACGCGGGAAGCAAAAAGAAGAAACAACAGCGTGCAGGGGCTCCTTCCTGCCTTGTTGTCTTTGACATCGGGCTCTTCGTTTTTCTTCCAAGGTTCAAGGTTCCCTCGACGGAACCAGACAAGGTACAACGCACGACAGGAACAAGGTGCCAAAGCGCAAGGACACGATCGGTAACCCGACTTGCAACACACAGACGCAGACGTAGGCGCATCCGACCCGTATACTCCGTACGCCGAGGAACTGGGGTAGGTATTGATGGAGCTGGGAAGGCAAGGTAGTAGGTGGTCTGCGCTTTTCCAAACGGTCGAACGGCGTCGTCAAGTCAACGCAACGGGGGGTGAGGACAGAATCTGGAGGGCTGCTGCTTCTTGGTGGTCGAGAAACAGGGGGCTTCAGAGAGGCTAATGTTTCTGAAGAATAATCGGTGGCCAGCAGGATTCAATCACCACTGTCTCTCGTCTTCCTTTTTGCCTTGCTAGGACGGGCGAATGAACGAACGAACGGACGAACGATCGAACAAACGAAGCTTTTAGGTACGGAGGAGTTGTAGTACCACTACTCAAGTGTAGTACGGAGTACGGAGTACTAATACTAGGTATTATTATTCTCGAACTCTTGTTTGTGAAAATGGCCAGGGGTCTATGATCTTCTTGTACCGGAACCGGGAACCCCCTTCGATGAAAAGAACAAGCCATGCACCGCGTATTGAGCGCCCATGGCACGAGAAAGGTAAACCCTGCTCCCAGAAGAAGCCTTCTTTTCTTTCCATCAACCAACCCTGCTTGTTGAGCCTCAGAGAAAAGAAAGAAAGAAAGAGTGGGCCGGACAGCTGGGAAAGCGTTACTTGCAAGTCTCCATCCCGCTGCAGGCACAAACTGGGGCAAGACTCGTTTCAGCAAGCAGAGGGATCCACATGAGCTTCCCACACCAAACCCGCACCGAGAACCCGCCAAGGCCCTTTCCTTTTCTCTCTCAGCCCACCCAGTTATTAGCCAGTTCTCAACGCCTCGAAGTTGGCGGTTGGACCCTCAAATCGCTCGAGCTATGGGCGCATTCCAGCGGCGCGGCTTCTGCTTCAACCAGCCAAGTATGTACAACTATGCGCATGTGAGGGGAAACCTTGCCTCTATAGCCAGCACTAGGTAATACTACCAACACTCGTGGCAAGGCTAAACCCAGATCTTCCTTACGAGGCCGTGACATCGGACTTCCGATTGCCCTAGATATAGATGATCTGAAATCGCACTGACGGAGTACAGATATCTAGCCGATCTCGAGCAAGCGGTAGCTTCGGAACTGCCTCTTGGAGCAAATAGTGATGATGCCCCCTTTCCAGGGTTCACCCATACCCAACATAGGGCAAAGAGGAGAATACGGGACATGCTTTTTCTGCACACCGCTTCATTTCTCTGACCTCACGATTCGTCGTCGGGCGCTGCCACGTTTGCAGCCGTAAACGCAGGCGCAAGACAGTTAGGGGTGCGCACGCAGCACATACGTACGTGGCTCTGCATGATACATGCCTTAGTACGGAGTACTTGTAGACGTGCGTCTGCATGTATCAGTCTTGTTTAAGCAATTCTGAAACTCTTGAAAAATATTGCCTCTTTTCAGCTTATATTACCACCCATGGGGGTTTCATCCACCATTGCTGCGCACACGACCAACCCTATCCCAGCTACCACGGCATTCTCAACTATGTCATTCCCCCCCATCAATAGAGAAAAGACTCATTGACAATAAGTCGCAATGTGCTCGGGTGTTTCCTCACAAGCAACTGGTTCTCTGACATGGCCTGTGGATCTTATTGAACGACAAGGTGACGGGGTCTGGATACCGCCTTAGCTCCTTTGTGTCTACAAATAGAACACCACGACAAGCCATGAACCACTCGCCAACGAGTTACCTGCCGAGTTGCCTGTGTTCACCATGGCCTTCCCGCCACCACAATATCAACGGCAACAGCCGCCGAATCACTCCAAGATGCATGCTGGTCTCCATCAACCCTCAGCTAATCCAAATCCAAGGTCTCTCAGTTCAACAAACTGCTCTCTAGCGTCCTTCCGCATGCTATTGTTCCTGTAACTCAGAGGCACCTAATAACATCATCAGTATACCTGAACCAAGTACTTGTTCTTGTACTTCGTAACTGAAGCAAACATCGCTTTGTGTGATTTTCGGCCGAGTTGGGTCAAGATCGGCTTCTCGAATACCAACCACTTGGGCTCTGGCTCCAAAGGCTGTAGTGAGACATGTCCATCTTCTAGCGGCGCAGCAGAGCTAGTGATCGACCAGACCCAGCTCCTCAACCCTTCTTCCTATCCAGTGTTGGCAAAGCTCAAAAAGCTCGGTCCCGAACGCCACGAGGTTTTGGTTTTATACGGCGACATCCGCTATTAGCCCTAGGGTGGGGATATAGGTGCCCGTAGCATCACGCGGGTACCTAAATCTATAAGTAAGCTACCTATAGGTATACTATATCTAGAACTAGGTATAGATAAGTATTTAATAATAAATATTAATAATAATAAAAGTAGATCGTAAGTATAGTATAATTAATAAAAGCCTTTTTTAAATATTTAATAAAGCCTATATCTATAAGTTTATTTTTAGTACTATAAGTTAAATATAAAAATATCCCTAAAGTTATAAAATATTATAAAAATAATTATAATATTATAGTTTTATTAATTAAATATTTTAATTAATAGTTAATATTTAAATATTTATAATATAAGCTATATTATAATCTTAGAAAATTCTTAAAATATTCTTAAAATAATAAAAATTATCTTTTTTAATAATTATATACTTAATATAAATAATATATAGCTAAAAGGCTATAAGAGATTAATATAAATAATTATATAAATCTTATATAAATATATTTTTAAAATAATTTATAATAATTATTTTAATAGTTTTTTATAAAGCTATTATAGCCTTATACTTTATATAGAAACTTTTAATTAATTTATAATTGAATATAATTTCTTTAATTAACTTTATAAAAAGTATTTTTAATATTAATAAAATATTTAATTTTTAATATTATATAATTTAATATAAAGTAATAGCTATAATAATATTAGATTAATATATTATTATTATAATAAATTAATATTATATTATTTACTATTAGATTTTTATTTATATATATTTTTTTATTAATATAATAATAATAAATCTTGTTTTTTTTAGCTTTTTAAGCTTATAATTTAATTAATACTTTTTTTAAAGTTATTAATAAGATTATAATTATATTTAAAAACTATTTACTTCTAATTAGCTTTAGTAATTTTTATTTTATTTATTATTTATTAATTAATAACTAAAATAATTAATTAATATACTTATATAAGCTATAGCTAATATATTATATAATATACATTAATAAGTAATAAAAAGTTAATAATATAAAAATTTAAAATTATATAAAATTATAAATTATAAATTATAAATTATATTTTATATTTAAGTATAATATACTTTATATTTTAATATAATATCTTTTAAATTTTAATATAAAACCTTTAAGGCTTTTAAATTTCAATATTATATTTATTATAATCTAAGCCCTTAAGCTTATTTAAAATTTCTTAAACTTTTATTTTATATTATCTTAGCTTTTTTATATTCTTTTTTAAACTATAGTATACTTTTAATTATAAAGATTATTATATAATAATATTCTTATTTTTATTAATTAATTATATTAATTTTAATATAAGCTATAGATTTACTAAAGAAATATAAATATAAATACTTTTAAGTAATAATAATAAAAAGTATAAGTTAAATAAAGAACTTTTATTAAACCTTTATATAATTAAATCTTATATATATATTATAGCTTTATTTAAAGAATAATAAAACTATAAGAAATTATATAATAATCTTAAGAAAGTTATTAACTATAAGTTAAAAAAACTATATATAATAAATTTTTAATAATTTATTTTTAAAAGAGAATAAATAGTAATAAAAAGGAATAATATTAAATCTATTAAATTAAAATAGTAGGATTACTTTATAGATTTTTATATTATTTATATTAAAATCTATAATATAAATAAGAAATATTACGTTTTATAAACTGCTAAAACTAGTTATTTATAAATATAATTTAATAATTAATAATAATAATAATTTAAATTAAGAAAATATAAAAGAAAAGAATAATTATAAGTTATAGTATTTTAATTATATTAATATTACTTAAAATAAAGAAATTATATTAAAAGGTAATAAAGCTATAGCTATAAAGAATATTAAGTTAATTATTAAAAAAGCTATTAAAGTTTATTATTATTTAATTTTATAATTATATTTACTAATTATATTATAAAAATAGAAAAAAATAAAACTTTAATATAATTATTAACTTTATTAAGCTTTATATTAAAATATTATTTTATAAATTATAATTTATTTAACATTTCTTATAGAGAATATTATAAATTATTATATAATATTAAGAAATAATAAGAAAATTATACATATTTTAATAATTATTATTAATATTATTAATTTAATTAAATAATAAAGATTTTAAATAATCTTTTAATAAATTAAATATTTTTATTTCAATAGAATTAATAGCTTAATTCTTTATTATATATTATATATAGTAATATTCTATTAATTATAAGTAAGTAGATTTTAATTTATTTAATTAAATATATTAATTATTCTTTTAACCTAATATATTATATTATTAAGAAAAAAGCTATTATAATTAATTTATATTATAATAAACTATTATATAAAGTAATTTAAGTATTATATTATAAATATATAATTATATATAAGCTTATTATCATATAATAAATACTCTTTAAGGTTTACTATTAAAGCTAGGTAAATTATATAGCCTTAAGTAAAGTATTTTCCCTATAAGTTACTTTACTTAGCTTTATATAGCTTTAATCTATACTAGCTATAGGTAAAGAATAATAAGATAAGCTAGAAATATTATTTTATATATTTAAAGGAATAATTATAATTAGCTTTAATAGAAATATATAAGTATAAATAGTAATTTATTATTCTATTTAAAATAATATTATCCTATAGGGATTTTATAATTTTAATAAAGAAGTTATTAATATAATAAAAAGGGTTTATTAAAGTATTATATAGTATTATTTAAATAAAATAATAATAATAATAATTTATAAAATTATTTAATTATTTTTATTAATCTAGTTTATTTTTATAATACTTTTAATTAAAATTATAATTTCTTATTTAAATTATATAATATTCTTTTTATTAATATTATATTATTTATCTTTAGAATTATTCTTTTTATATATATTATATATAAATTTATAATTAATTTTTATTAAATTTATAAATATTTAAATATAATTATATTTTATTTATAAATAAATTAATAAAATAAGCTTTTATTAATTCTTATAATATATAAATTATAATATAATTTATTTATATAGTAAGATAATATTAATATAGAATTTTAAATATAATTTATTATAAAGGTATTTAAAGAATAAGTAATATAATTAATTATTAAAGTATATAAATTTCTTATAAAGTTAAGTAATGTTTAATATTTAAATATATATAAAAATTAAATTAACTTATAATATTTTTATTATTTTACTTTATATTAATAAGATTTAAAAACTTTTTTCCTTTATATAGCTTTTAATTTAGTAATAATATAGCTTTTTTTATATTATTATTTTATATAATTTTATTATTTAAATAATAGCTACTCTTACCTTTATTAATAAATCCTTTTTTTTTAAACTTTTCTATAGCTTTAAAAGCTTAAGAAGTTTATAATTAAGTATTTTATTAAATAGTAATATTAGTAATAATCTTATATATATAGAAAAAAAAGTAGGCTTAAAGGTAAGCTAATTATAAAAAAGGTATTTAAATTATAATTAAATATATTACTACCTTTATATAATTATTATATTAATAACTCTAGAATTTCTATTATAATAAATTAAAAATTAAATTTATAAAGGTAAGATAAAGTAAAATTATAATTAAATAGTATTTTTAAATTTCTTATATTTTAAAAAAAAAGAAAATTAAAAAAAGTTAATATTATAAAATAGTTATAAGGTAATTAAATAATAATCTTTTCTAATCAATATTACTTATCTTTTTCTTTAATTATTTCTTTTTAATATTACTTTATAAAATATTTTTTATAAAGAATTATAATTAATTATCTTAATATAATTATAATATAAATAATACCTTAGATTTAAATTTTAATATCTTATTAAATATTATAAATAATTAACTTTAATCTTATTTTATTAGCTTATTACTTTTTATTTTTTCTATAATTATAGCTTTTTAATATATTATAATAATTAATAAGTAAGATAATAATATTTATTATATCTTTAAATTAGCTTATTATATAGATTTCTTTAATTAATAAAAAGTAACCTTATAGTATATTAAATATATAATAAAGCTAATTAGCTTAAAAGCTTAGATTATTAAATAAAGAAAAGCTTAAGCTACTTTAATATCTAATAAACATAGAATAGTATTAATATAGATTAAATTCTATTAAATTATCTCCAATATAAGCTAATTAAGGATTATATATAAATACTATTAATCTATATTATAATACCTTTAATAATAAAAAGTAAATAATATAAATATAATACGTGAAAGGTACGATAAGCTAGGTAGGCACAAGAAGGTAGGTCTCTATTCGTATAGTGACTAAAGCTTGAGTTCTCTCCTGAGTATGACTACTCGTAGAGAACTCGTAGGGTACTCGTGGTGGATCCACCACGTGACCGTACGCGACTCTATGATCCGTGGGGTGTTACAATAAATAGCTTTAATACTTTTACTTTAAAATAATATTATATTAATAAGATTTATAAATAATTAATTATTAAATTAAATAAGCTATTTATATATTTTTATTATTCTTAAAGTAAGATATATTAATAAATATATTAATTATAAATAGGAATAAATAAATAAACTATACTTTACTTTTATATATTATCTCGATTTATATTAATAATATATATTTTAATATAAATTATTAAATTTATTAAATTCTAAAAGTTTATTAAATTCTTTAATTTAAATACCCTTACTTTATATATAAAGACTATTTAAAGCTATATTAATATTTATAGTAAAGATATTATATAAGATATTATAAAAGGAATCCCTTATTATAATAAAATATCTTTTATATTTAATTCTTAAATACTTTTATTAGATAATTATATAGTCTTAAAAGTATCTTTATATATTTTATTAATAAAGATTAAAATCTATAATATTTCTACTTAAGATTTATAGATATTATAATAGATTAAACTAGTAATATATTTAATAAATATATCTTATAGCTTTTTTAAAGATATTAGCTTAAATTATAATATATTATTATTATTAGAAATAATAAAAGCTATTTTAATATTAATTTTCTTAATTAATTACTATCTTACTATAATTCTACTTTCTAATTAAAATTAATTATATTTATTTATTATATAATATATATTATTAATTTTATAATAAGAAGAAAATTTAATTTATTAAGAATAATAAAATAAAATATAATAAATAAATATAATAATCCTTTAATATAAGAAAAATAATATAAAAATCTTAATAATATATTAATTAGGGATTTAGGGGGCTATCTTAAAGAATTATTTATAAAAGTAAGATAATATTAAATTTTTATATAATTATTTTTATTAATTAATATTATTAAATTTAATATATTATAATTAAAATCTATTATTTATTAAAGTAATAAATTATTTTCTTTAATACTTAAAAAATAATATAGTTAAATTATAATCTATACTATATTTTACTTTTTAAATTAAAGTAATATTTACTAATATAATAGAGTTCTTTTATTATTATATTAATAGGATTAAAATAATTATAACTATTTATAGATAAATAAAAGAATAAAAAAATAAATTTAATTTCTTATAATTAATATAACTTATAGAAGATAATTAAATATAAATTAAGTATTTAAGATAAATAAGTTATGCTTTTTAATAAATAATATATATTATTAATACTTAAAGTAAGTATTTTAATACTATTCTATTATACTTTAAGTATTTATATTATTATTATAAGAAAATATAAGATTAATATTATATTTTATTAATTTATTTATTATATAAATAAAAAAAATTAAATATCTATTTCTTTTAATTAAATAAATTATAAGATATAGAAATATATTAATATTTTAATAAAAGATTTAAATACTTTTAATATTATTATTTTATTAAATCTACTTATAGCTAAAAGAAATAATTAATATTAATTAAATATATTTTATTTATTAATAGAGTTTCTCAATATTAAAGATATTAGGAATATATTAAAAAGTATATATAAAATTATATTTAAATATAAATATATTATAAATTATAATAATAAATTATTTATTAAAGTAAATAATAATATTATAATAAGAAATAAAGAAAAAAGCTATTAATATATTCTTAAGCTTTATTAAAGTATATTTAATTTTAGTTCTTTTAATTATTTATATTAATTTATTAAAGTTCTATATATATAAAAAAGAAAGTAGTTTATAAGTTTTTTTTCTATAAGATTTAATTTTTAAGAGAAATTATATTAAATTTCTAATAATATATATCTTTAATACTTAAATATAATAATATTTATATATTTATATAAGATTTCTATTTAATATAATTATTTCTATTTAATATTAAATAAGCTTAAAGTATTTATTATATATTATATTTATTTAATTACTTTAACTTTTAGATTTTATTAATAAAAATATAATTTATAATATTATAAAAAATACATTATTTATTTAATAATTTTCTTTTTAGGAAAATTAAATTTAAAAGAATTTATAGTATATTAAATATATTTATAAAAACTAAATAATATAATATAGTTAATAAATTAATTATTAAAATATATTTATAATAAATAATTTTTATTTTTTTAATTATTTTTATTTTTTATAAATCTTTTTATTAATATAGACCTTATATTAATATTAATATTAGATTTTTTAAAAAATATCTTATTAAATATACCTTTACCTTACTTATCCTTAGGATTTGATATAAATAAATTTAAAAAAAAAATATTATAATTATATAAAATAATAATTTGAATATTAAATTATTCTAATAGTAAATAATTTAAATAATAGTAAAAGTTATAATATAATATTTATATTTATTAGCTTATTTAAATACTAAAAGTAATTAATTAAAATAGATTTAATACTATATATTTATTTAAAAGATATATAGAAATTATTAATTAAATAATATTTAAATAAAGAAATATAATCTAAAAGCTTGTAAAATTTAAATATTAAATTAAAAATATAATTTATTTTAATTTTTATTAATTTATTATATTAATAATTATAAATCTATTAAGTAATAATATTTAATATAATAATAATATAATTAGAATTAAGCTTTAAAAAGTATTTATTAATACTTTAATATTATAATAAGTACTTAAAGATATATTATAAATATAAGATAAATATTAAAGGGGATTTATTTTAATTTATAATTATATAAAGCTTTTAATAAATACTTTATAAAGCCTATAGGTATTTTAGGTTAGCTTAGTAAGGTATACCTATATTACCCTCCCTCGCCCTANNCCCCCCCCCCCCCCCATCCCATTACGGCAAGGCTCTATAGTCAATATCGCTAAGCCTCCCGCTAACATCTAGTGGCGTCGATGAGGTGGTTTGGAGGCTTGGAGCTGCCGGCTTCCCGAGCGTTGAGATCATGTACGTGGTAGTTTTAGTAGGCGAGAGCCGGGTAGTAGTTGAGTGCATCTGTTGTTCCGGCATCCGCAGACGCGGGGCCATGTGGTGTTTGTACTCCATACCTACAGTACAAGTACTTACGCAGCTGCTCGCGCGCATGGATGATGGGATGATGCGCGCACCGAGTTTCAGGTGTTTCCTCCGGCCCAGTCTGGGGTGGGCCAGGTACCGCCCCAGTTAATGATCGACAGATTAGATTCACCGCATCAAGAAGCAAGATAGTTGTACAGAGTACTCCGTAGGGAGTATACCTACTACCCTACTGCTTCATAAGGCTCAGAAGTAGCCTTCTTATTCAATGACGCCTCGCGCGTCCTACTTACATGCGTACCATGCCTTAGCAGGCAGGGCTGAATACGCCGTGGTGTGATTGCTTTCGTTTAGCTGGCGAGTCGGTCTACTCGTCAAAAACTTTACCTGGGTTTAGAAGCCACCTAAACAGAGCCGTTAATCAACAATTCTCATACCGGGCTTCGCATATCTGTGCGCTTACATCGGATCCAGAGTGTCCTTCATCGCTCTCATGATGCCCATGGTCGTGTGTCCAAGTTCCTTCTCCAAGCAATGCTGCATGAGGTAATTAGAAATACTACTAGTACCTCGAAAGTACGGAAACATGGCTCAGCACGGCATGCAAACTAACCTTCTTCCCTATTCCTATACCATGCTCGCCCTGGTGCCCGGTTTCAGCTCATGAATTTTCGGAATGATCGCGGCATGAAGAAACTGCCTTGGCGGGCTGGACTTACAGAAACAGTGCCCTCCATTTCAAGGGCGTCATTCATCATAGCGTCTACACACTCTGCTACCGCCTTTTTCTGTGCCGGGTTGGAGGGATCATACATTACCATTTGATGGAAATTACCATCCCCCACATGCCCTAGAACACTGTTGAAAAGGCCAAGTCCCGATGCTCGCTCTTTTGAGACATCTGACCAAATCCACGTCAGTCGTCGTTTGCGGCCAGATCGTGGAACGCAACCTTACTCACTGATCAAATCAGCCATGCGGGATAGCGGAACGGCAACGTCAGTTGACCATATCTGTGTTCCCTCCGGCCGAGCTGCTAACGACGCCCATAGGGCTAGCTTTCGTGCAGACCACAATGCGTCCATCTCAGCAGGGCCGCTGGCAGATTCGAACGACTTGCAGTCCGCGGCTTTCGCCACCTCCTGGGCAGAGCGGATGTTGTCCTGGATGGAGCTTTGAGTGCCTGAGAACCTGCAGCAAACCCGTAAGCACTAATCAGGCATGATGAATGTCGAGGTGGTGTATACTTGAGGAAGAGGGTGGGCAACTCTTCCCACTTCCTACCGCCCGCTCCGCCATTCATGTTGACGACCCTCATCTGGACTTCGTCCATTAATTCCAATGCAGCCAACGGGACCCCTCTGCGGATCATATCTGAAGCAGCGTCGGCCGCCCCTTTGACTGAAGAGAATGTCGCCGTCGCTACGCTGAGGCTATCAGGAACAATGGCTAGTTTCAGCGTAGCCTCCGTGATGATGCCTAGTGTGCCCTCGGAGCCCGTGAAAAGGGAGTTCAGATTGTAGCCTGCCGATGTTTTCCGCGGCCTGTGCCTCGTTTTGAAAATGGTCCCATCCGCAAGCACGACAGTCAGGTTGACGACATAGTCTTTCATAGTCCCATACCTCATTGCGTTTGTGCCGCTGCAGTTTGTGGAGATCATGCCCCCTATCAACGCCGTGGGGCTGGGGTCCAAAGGCAAGAAGAGACGACTCTCCTCGATTTCTTTGTTCATATTGGTCCAATTAGCCCCGGCTTGCACCACAATGTCCATGTCTTCTGGGTGGAAGGCGATGATCTTATCCATGCTGGATAGGTCTATACATATTCCCGAGTACGGCGCACTGAAGTTTCCTTCAACGCTGGAACCCGCGCCAAAGGGCACCATGGGTACTCTATACTTGGTACATATCTTGGCAACAGAGGACACTTGGTCGGTCGACGTTGGGCGCACGACGGCGACTGGCCTACCCTCGCTGTTGGACGTGGACCACTCCGAGTAACCGTGCTCGTCCAAGTCATCTTGATGACAGCTTACCAAGTCAGCGCCCAGTGCTTGACTAATCTCTTCCACGGCCTGCAATGTATTAATAGCAGGGTCGAGTATAAGGGTTTCTTTCACACTGCTCACCTTGAGCATGGCAGCCCTGTCTCCGTATCTAGACTTTAATGATGGCTCTTCTCTTTGCATCGCAGACTTCCATCTAGGTGTGGTCAACGTGGAATCAACTTGGCCACGAAATGAGGGCATCGCTACTGCTGTCAAAATGCCTCCAACAAGTGCACCAGTGACGATATAAATTGCCCTTCCTCCAGCAGCAGCAGCTGGAACACTTGTGGGGGCTGATGACGAGACCGAGCTCATACGAGCTTTTCGAAGTGCTTTTAGTCCATGGCGATTCTGGAAGTTTGCAAGCGCTGTTGTTCCTCGCAATAGACGCCACATTTTCGATTCCTGGGATTTGGAAGTTGCGCAGCTCGAGTTGAAGGAAATTGAAGTGACGTAACTGCCAAATATGTTTTGGGAAGTGTGTCTATGTCAATTGCGAGTATATACATGCCTTTGCCTTTAATGGATAGGCCACCTTCGTCAGTCGATCTTGGTCTACATGTAAGGGTAGCTACTTCCCCAAGCTAGTAGTAGTATGTTGGAGATTTGTCAGTACCCCAGATGATCTTTAATGAACGAGGCTACGGAGCACTCGCGCCCCACCAGAACTACCTTATTTCGTAACCAGTACTCAGTACTCCGTGTACGTTAGGTAATATGCAGCATACCATAGTGTCATGGCAGCTAATGATAATATGAAACGCGATAATGAGCATAGGCTATAGAGGCACTCTTAATATGATTGTATCATGCGCAGATAACAGTTATGCTACTACATGTATATGTATATATATGTATACTGCCTTGGTCCACAGGGTAGCTTCTTAGCTTGAAGTGGATATTTTCCCGACGTAATCCCGGCAGTGCTACGTAGGTAGGAGCGATGGTAAGCTTGGAGTGGATAAGTAACGCGGGTCGGAGCTTCATTCTTAAAAGGTGTGTGGCAGAGATTCACATCGAAATAACAACAGTAACCCATCCCTTTTGTATTATTTTTGGATCACGGAAACATCCAATATAGAACGATTTAGTTATAGAGACCCAACATCCTCGAAATCTTGGATGAAAACTTTTTTGGGACTGATCAATTTGGCTCCGTTTCAGTACTCCGGCGGTGGCTGGTCCATTCGCGCCACGTCTTGATTCACAAAACTCTGCAAGTAGTCAGGCCAGGTGATGGCTACGGACAAGATGCCACTTATCCTAGATAATGGAATGCCGATGCAGCTCGACGGGGTGGACGATCTCTTCGGCGATGGCGTCGGCTTACCGTTGCAGGAGAGACCGCCGAGGAAGCAAATTCAGCAGAGAATGGATGAGTTGAGGCGCCGAGGCGCTTGCACGTAAGCATTCAATTGAACAACGACGCCCCATCAAACGGCTGTTGAGAACTGACTCGGGGGAACAGGACTGTGGCGTGGTCAAAGTCTGGAACCATCGCAACCATCACCAATGGGGGTCAAGACCTTGAGCTTCGTTGCTTGAGGTCACATCCTGCAGATGGCTCCTGGGATCTCAGTGAGCCAACGGTCTGCGATGCCGTCAAGGGCACACCGTCAAACCCGCTTGTACATCTGGACTGGGCGGGGGCACTGCACTCGGAATTGGCTGTATTCGATTCTATGGGGCGAATAGCACTACTCATCTTCTCGACATCAGTCACTCAGCCTATTGTCCTGCGTACCATGGAGCATGACGCTCTCGATGAAACACAGACTATAGCAGGCTCGCATTGGCTGCAAGTCACAGGCGCGCCCCCTACACAACAGGTAAGTGGTCCAAATCCCCTTGGGATGTTCTTAGGCCACGATATTCAAAGTAAACGATCACAGGCATACAACACGTTGTTTGGCCCTGCGACAAAAGTTGGCAACGGCTTCCAGTACGGAAACTCGTTTGTCCATGCACATGGACCGCATCACCCGCACCCTTCGAGGAGCGCATTGCTCTGCGTCACCGTGTGTGGCATACTCAAGTTGTTCTGGATGCAGATGAACAACAAGATGGAGGAGTTGTCG
The DNA here is from genome assembly GCA_003012115.1 of Trichothecium sympodiale. Classification (NCBI taxonomy): domain Eukaryota; kingdom Fungi; phylum Ascomycota; class Sordariomycetes; order Hypocreales; genus Trichothecium; species Trichothecium sympodiale. The sequence goes on from PXOB01000137.1 coordinate 52,630, forward strand.
CTAGAGCTTGAAAACATCAACTCTACGGAAGAAACCGTCACTCATGTTGCATTTAGTTCTGACAAGAGTGAGTGCACCCTGAATTGCTCACCAAAGCACATCGCTGACGGGTTGGATAGAGGCTCTTGTGGTGGCAGTTGCTACATCGGCCAAGAACTTGAGGTACTTCAAAGTGGATGTCCACTGGGGAGTACAAGGAGGTAAAGGTGGAATGACACAGAATACTCGTTTCAACCCGATCTTGACGGAGAGCCACGTTGTAACGACGACATGGGTACCAGGACAAGACTCGATCCAGGAGGTTCTGCAGTCGGAGTTGACTCACTTGCACGCACTGCCGTCAGTCATGGACAGCTCTGGCAAGAATCAAGTTCCACCGACACTCGTGGCTATTCGTGCTCGGCCTTCAAACTCGGATTTCGGCCTTGCTGCTCAGACAATAATTGATCGATGGGAAGCCGTCGAGCAGCGTCAAGGCCAACATGACGCTATCTCGCAGCTGGGTAGCAGGAGAAATAGTGTGACCGAGCTGCCAAGCATGACTCGGCTACGGAAGCAAGAGCCACTCCTCTTGAACAAGTGCTTAATCAACTTTCAGACGCTGCATTTCGGTAAAGTCGTCTTGCTTAGCTTCTCCGATGGCTCAGCTGAGTTCCGTGATCGGTTCACATTCGAGGAGCTCTATACTGAGCAAAAGACTGACAAGGTGATGAACCTACGAGAAGTTGGATGGAACTATGGGGATGAGGAGCCTAGTAAGTCTTTCTCCCATCTGCGGCAAGCCATGTACACAGAACTGACAAGCCATGACAGGTTTGCAAGTCGCATACTCCCCTACTTTCTGCTCCATGGTCCAGATGGGCGACGACAAGAAGCTGAGGTGGAGCATGCTTCGTCATGATGATGGTACTATCGGTGATACGATGGAAGACCGTAAGAGCACTAATTATTTCTGATTGATTACCACTGACCATCTTGTAGCCACATATGCTGCTACGGTGGCGTGCCTGACCATCGCTGGTGCTACTGCTATAAAATACCAAAGCAATTTCGACGATATTTTGGCCGTCTCCCGACCGTTGGCTTTGAAGACAAGTAGGAGGATCCCACCCCCAAAAGAAGGGCTGGATAGTGTGGTACCGGATTGTCGCTGACCATGTGCAGACTTCATGTATGATTGGCTTAATGAGCTTATCCGAATCGCCACCATCAACGTTGATTACTCGGTGGAGCACTCGCATGATGCTCTTATGAAGAATGATCAGCTGCGCCATTGCTTGGGTGTGATGGTAAACTTTGGGTTCAAGGGCGACATGTACCCTAGAAGCTTTCAAAGCACGCATGCATTGCTAGCGCTGCACATGAGAAACATTGCGTCTGAGATCACACTGGCCAGTAACATGCCACTCCCCGTAGGCGGGAAGAAAAGCCCGCTCGATGATCCTGGTAAGAGCTAGGAGCTGATACTCAAGATAGCTGACTGGCTAATGCTCTATAGATGTTGTCGAGCTTCTTTCCAGTGCCGTGAAGTGGTCATTGGACCTCTTTGCGTGGGTTGCCGATAGTCTGTTCGAACTGATGAACGACGACCACTTCATGGAGCTCTTGACACCGCAGCGTGCGAACGAGCTAGGCCCGTATCTACATAAGAAGAATAATGTATCACTCCACCTGTTGGTGTGCTCGAGTAGTCGAGTGTTCATGTCGGCCCTCTGCAGGAGAGTGGGACATCTGGTAGCGCTTGGGCACAAAGCCGCCGACTTCTATCGCAGGCAGTCAGCGGTATCAGGAGACACCTACAACACGAACCCACGAGTCAAGGCGGCGTATCAAAAACTTAGGCAGAACGCAAGCGCTAGTCTGATTGACATTGCCGAGTTTGAGAAAATGGTCAATGCCTTGGGTGCGGGTATAACACAGGCTTATGCTATGTTTTTACCAACCATGGTCCGGAAGTCCCCAAATCCGCCCCAGGGAAAGGCCGAGGATGATGCAGTCAAGGCAGCACGGTCACAGCTAGAAGCTCGTATGCTTCTTTCGGCAAAGCCGCCTCCTGGCTTCATACATGTTTTGAAGAAATTCTTCACCGAGGATGTGCCAGCATTCCGTGAACTCGTCGATCCCGCCAAGCTCTTCTTTACCGATTTCCAGCTCCTCGACTTGGACGATGACGCTCCGGTCAAGGGGGTCAAGAGCATACAGCTGGATACCATCTCTAAAGCCCCAGTGCGGATGACGCCTACCGGGAGATGGAAGAGGTGCACGCGATGCTCGACCGTCATGGCAGAGACAGATGCAAAGGGGCCTGGTGTGACGTTTTTGTTTGCGCAACAGCGGAAATGCCCATGTAACGGAACATGGGCAGAGGCGGCGCCTGGTAAGCTTGTTCCGTAGCAGTAATACGACTAGTAGTTAATGGATAGGGAATTAAGATGGCAGAGTTATATTGTATAGATACAAAAAGCATGCTGACTCTCGAATGTATGAATGGACAACGAAATGAATGCAGTGATAGATAACCATACTCTTTACATATAGTTCTGTACTCAAATTTACTGTCAGTCTACGGACTGCTGTGCCATTCTCTTTGTAGTAGTTGGAATGCAATGCAAGAAGAGATGTGCTGTAATTTTCACCAATTCCTCCCCCCACATATGTTGGGGGTTTGAACCCGAGGTCAATTGCCGTATTCTAAATATCGCTCGGATGCCTCGCTTAGAGTGTGACCTCGAGCATCCCCGGATCTACTTGTATGTACATCGAGGCAGCGAGCACGAATGTCCCAAGGGAGAGGACCATAATAGTGGGTTGGAACAAGCTTTGTGGAGGAGGAGCTTCCCGATACGGACTCTGGAGCACGAAAGATGCACGGGGGGCAGGCAGAGGTTACGACGTGGGACTAGTACTACTAATAGGTAGCTGTACAAGTACCTGGGTAATGTACATATGTTTTCTGGGCGTGCATGAGCACGTAATAAATGATGAGAAAATGGGCGAGAGAAAATGGGATTGTGACTTGTCAAGTGTTTGGCTGCGGCGCGAGAGAGTCCTGTTTGTCGTTGAGAGAAGCAAACCACACCTCTCAGGGGTGTGTGAGGCTACAAATGACGCATTGACCAAGGGATGGCATCGGCGGGTGATGGTCATCAGGGGTAATCGGGGAGGAAGGGTGGAGGTGGTTGAGATTTGAAAGGGTTGTGGACAAGGGAGAGGGGTCAATAATATTGGCTAATAGGCGGGAAGGGGGGTTACATATGGTTCACATGGTTTCTGTACAGGTACAAATGATGTGCATGATGCCTGCCGGTGCTACTCTACATGATGGCTTGTTGAATTGGTTAGTTGATAAGTTGCTGGTACAAGTACTCCGTACAAGTATGTGTCTCTGAATTCGGTTGGTTCAGAGTTGTGGCGTGCTGTGGCGTTCTGGGAGATGACAGAACGGGAGGAGGCGGGAAGAAAAAAGAGTTGAGATATTACATACCAGTATGTAGAAAGGGGGCCTCTCCTAAAGTGTTGTAAGGCTACCGGTACTGAGTGCCGATGTAGAGCACCGAAACCAGCCCCGGTGCCCGAGAAGGGGGAATAACTATTGTACTCCTCCGTGCGGAGTACAATATGCACATAATATCTCAATTCATTACTGATTGGATGGCTGCCTGCCTGGCGCTTGTTGTCCACTACCTTATTAATATGTACGGAGTACAGAATGTCGTCAGTGTTAGGATTCTGATGATGGTGGATTGCCGCGCGCGCTAATAGCGCAAATGGGAGGCTAGGAGGGTCCTTGCGTGGGCCACTGATTGAGCAATCGACAGGGGAAAGCTGTCTACAAGTTTGTACTTGTGGGAGCACAACAAGGCAATTGGTATGTAGTTGTACTCCGCACTCCGTACTCCATAGTAGTAGTTGGCTATATTGCCGCCGGACTATTCTCCTGCGCAGCTAATTACTTGTAATGCTTGTACATGGAAGCATTGAAGGCCGTTGCAAAGAGAGAAAGATATGGTGTACATGCTGATTGAGAAGCTTGATACAACAAACACAGCTGGGTTATTGTTTTATTGCCGTGTCACGTTGGACGCCCAATAATTATAGCAGCAGCCCACACCTGCAGGTTCTAATAAACTTTGATGCTCTTCGACAGTGGACAGACAGTTTGAATGGGCGGCAGCGCTAGCGCAGGTACAAGTGCAAGCCATCCACCACCGCAGGGCAGAGGGTCTGAGTAGCTGCAGTTATCCGCCGCCAGCGCGTTTTACCCCTGCCTGTTATATCTCGGCCCCTTTTTCGTAGCGTGCACCCTCATTGGCTCAATGTAACTCTACCTTGACGTGCTCTCCAATCACAGTGGCCAATGGACAACCGTCTGTGCCAATCAATCACTCTTTTAGGTACAGAAGACTTCGGGGTTGCCATCTCCTTTCGAACTGCAAAGCTGCACCTTCCTTCAGGTCTACCACCAACACCACCAACACCACCAACTAATACTACCTAACCCAGCCCAGCCCTGCCAAGGCATGCTAATGATCCCTTGGTGCACCACCTCACCAGCCCTTTTGGTCTACCATCTTTGATTGCGACCCTTTTTTATTTCCTTCCTGTGCGGTTCGGCAGATCGTTTCCTGCTGGCGATTGTTCAACTGGATTTTGCACTCACTTCGATTTGGCCTGGTACTCCGTACAATTTTCTTGGGAACAGCACCTGCCTTGTACATTGTTGTACAGTACAAGTACTTTGCGCGCTTGTATTACTACGTGCTCCATACTACGGAGTACATACCGCCGGCATTGCTGTCCTGCATAGCGCCTATTCTGTTTTGTTGCTTCATCCGACGCTCCCATCCCAATTCCCCCCAAATTGTGCCGTCACACCCCCTTGTTCGTTTGTCTGATGATCAGAGACCAGGCGATTAGACCTCGTCGGGTTCTGGTCCAAAATGGCATCTAATCCTCACCAGTCTTGGGCTGAACATCCTGAACATCCTGAACAAACCTCTCCTGACACACTCCCTGCCTCGCGTCAAGACGAACCCCAGCACCTCCAGCAAGCCCATACTGGATACACAAGCACGCTCTCACTCGACTCTTCTGACGACGGCCTGGACTACGACTACGATTTCTACGAGTACGGCTCTGCTTCTGATGCTGCCATTGCCACGGCTACCGTCACAGATACCGCCACTGTCGTCACCGCACCGACCACCATATCTGTTGCCGCCAGCCAGTCCCGCGATATAGACGCGCCATCTCCTAGATCGTCTACTGCCACACGTGCTTCCCTGGGCCAGGTCAAGCGCAAACCCATCTCGTCCTCGGGCGCTCCATTGGTTATACCCGTCGCTCCTCCCACCCACGTCGACCTTCCCCCACCGGATCTCAAGTTCGGTAGCATCGACAGTCCTACCACCTACGACTTTCCCGCCCCTCCTACTACCGAGAAGCCAACCCCCCTGGCCGTTGCCAAAGAGTGAGTACTACTATCCCACCTTGCGCTCCTACATTCATACACCCGTTGCCACCCTCATTCCCGCCATACCTGCCTGTCTTCTGTCCCGCATTCTTGTACAAGGCACAGCCCTAACTGGAACCCGTAGCCCGAACGCTGCCAACCCGGTTCCCGCCAAAGCGGTCGGTTCTGAGTCGCATAGCATTCCGGCTGACAACGACCCTTCCACCTCCGGGCCAGAGCTCTCCGACCTCCTCTCCGACTACGACGACTCTACTTCTGAGCCTACGCCCGATGCTGGTATCTCGGCGGCCACTGTTTCAAGGATAGAAGACCGACCGGACGGTCTTCGTGACGATCACAGTGACAACTCGTCGACCTACTCTGAAACGCCCAATCAACGACCCTCCACGCCTCCGATGTTTGCGCAAAAGCCGACACCACCACATCTTCAACTGCAGACGGTCGGCAATTCGGGCGACCTACACGACCAAGACCAGTCGAGGCAGCTTGGGTCGCCGCGGAATCCTGCGGCGCAGCTCAACAAGCCTCTTCCGAAATCGCCCAGCGCATCATCCCCTTTTGCGACGTTCTTTGGCTGGGGAAACTCGCCATCAGGCACACAATTCTCGTCCGGGGGCTCTCCAGTGTCGCCGAAGCGAAAGGTCGGGCCTCATGACACCCCGCGCACCATTACGGCTAATACTTCTTTGTCCGACGCCAAGGGCAATAACCTGGGCTACAACGAAGCATATTCTCAAATGCCGCAACCTCCTTTGGACCATACATCATATCATATTGAAGAGATGGAAGAAGAACTAAAAGCAATCAGCGCCGAACTGGCGTCTTCGATCCGCAGAGAGATCGATCTGGAAGATCTTGTCGATCGCCTACAAGAACAAATCAGCACGGGCCCAGTTCCGGGGAAGAGGACCAGCGACTACTTCTCCGATTCCGGTTACAGTTCAGCCAAGCTTAGCGAACACGAAGCTGGCCGTGAAGAGGTCGAAAAGACCCAGCGGAGAGCAGAGCAGGAGAAGGCTTCATTACGCCTTGAGCTATCCAGCAAACTACAAGATGAGAGGTCGATTCGAAAGGAACTTGATCGCCAGATCAAGGAGCTATCGGAGAGGGCTTCCCAGACGGATCTTGCTCAGATGAATAACATGAGTGCGTCTGGTCGCGTCAAGGATCTGGAGAACACATGTGAAAACCTCCGCCGCCGCCTGTCCGAGGAGCGGTCATCCAAAGATAACTTCGAGGATCTATTCTCGGCCCTGAAAGGCGAACTGCAAGATGCTTGCAACGAGCGCGACAACTTGCGGGACGAGGTTGTTCCCCAGCTACGCGCTCGTGTAGAAGGTCTCGAAGCGGAGTCTGCTGAATACTCCAATTTGACGTACGAGTCGAGTAAGATGCAACAAGAAATTCAAAATCTACGGCAGGAGAACATGACACTTCGCAAAGGCGGCCCGGTCGATGATCCCCCTTCTCGCGGATCTCGCGTCATGTCTATGTATGGTGTCGGGGCTCTCGGCGGCGGCGGCCTTTCACGATCAAACTCGGTAGCCACGGGCTTCAGGAGAGGGCAACCCTCAGGGCTATCTCGATCCAATAGCGTCAAAGCTGGCCCTACAGAATCCCGAGAAGCCCTGGCCGAGCGACTTAAGGACGTCGAGGCTCAGCGTGATGCCTTGCACAGCGCCCTGAAGAACCTGCTTGAGAGGCAAGAATTCCAGAACCGCGAGAACGCCAAGAAGATCAAGGTCCTCGAGGCGGAGCGCGAGCGCTTGCTGACTGGCGGTCCTAAGAAGGCCGGTTTTCAGAGGGACATTGTTAACCTCCGGACGGAGATCAATGTTCTTCGTCGCCGCGCCGAGGATGCCATTGAGCAGAAGTGGCAGGTTGAGAAGGGCCTTGGTGGCCTGAAGATGGACCTTGACCGTGCTGAGGGTGAAATTGCCTCTCTCCGAGCACTTTTGCAGGAGAAGGATATCCTGATCCCTGAATCGCTTGCTCGATTAAGCACTTCAAGTGACGGTCCTGTGGTGCCCGTGACTTCGGAGACGCTCAACGACGCCTACCAAAAGTTGCAAGCAGCTTACGCGGAGTCTCTGGGCCGACTCAAGGAACTTGAAGTAGGCACCGAGGCAGATGAGAAGACGCATAACGCCATGCGACGCCTGGAGAGTGCTCTGTCGGTCGCGGTTACTGAGCGTGACGCTGCTCGACAGGGGATCGACGCGCTCAGGAGTCGGTACGATGGCATGGCGGCGAGCGAGGCGCAGAGCATGGAGGCCGAGCGTGCTTTGGCAGACGAGCTGAGCGAGTCGGCCGAGCAGATTGAGCAGCTTGCCTGCCATGTCAGCAAGCAGCTGTCTGCCAACGCCGAGCTTAGGCAGCGGGTGGCCGATGCCGTCACTCGCGGTGACGCTGAGCGTCAGGCCAACAACCACCGCATTACCCTCTTGCAGGAGAATCTCCGACAGCTTGAGGATCAGGTCGTTGCTGCCCAAACTGCGTCAGAGAACAAGGTCGCCCACCACGAGGACGATCTCTCGACTATCCGTGAGGCTCACAACCAGCATCTGCGCCGCATGAACATTGACCGTAGCCGTGAGCTTCGCTCGCCCGTCTTCAGCTCGACGCGCAAAGCCGATTTCATGGCCAACTCAGCCCGTGCGCTGTTTGCTTCGGCGCCCCAGATTGCTCCCAAGAGCTTCGAGGACGAGTCCGAGGTCAAGGCGCTGCGGGCCAAGGTGGCAGAGCTGGAGAAGGCTCTCGAAGAAGCTGAGAGAGAGATGCAAGAGGTTATTGCCAGAATGAACACGGCCCAGATTGAGGTTTTGAACCTTCAAGAGGAGCGCGAGGCGGCCGTCCGCGAGACGCGTCGCTTGCAACAGGCTCTGGAGAAGGAACAGAACAAGACATTCGAGGACCGCTTCAGGACACTGACAGGTTTTGTCGCTTAGGAGGCGACGATACACACACATAATACATCCCTCATGCAACTCCCTCCTACTGAGGAAGGAGCTGTCTGCTGCATTTAGCGATTGGAGTTTTGATGGATTGGGACAACTTTTTACACCATGCTGGTAGTCATTTGCTTTTTCTTGTACAGCAATTTTGGCTTACAAGACTGTACTGCGCGCTTGAAAACACTTGTCGACACGGCCTGCTTTCTGCAGAGCGCCCGTCTCTTTTGATTAATTTGGCTGATTTAGGGCGGTCTTACGTGCGTCGGGAGAGCAGATATTCTTAATGTTCTAGAGTTTGTGTATCGTTTCTACTACCACCTGGATATGGTATATATTGAATAGTGCCTCTCAGAGGCATCATTTGCACTACTTACATACATTATATAGAGATAGAGAGAAACATGAGAGTTGGACATTGGCGAGTGGCCAGTTGCAAATTGCCTTGGTAATACATTCTTGAGCGTGATGTTGGGCCTTGAAAAGTTCAGGTTGTCTGCGTGCGTAACTTAGCAATCAGATGCGAAGGTGTGGTTCGTCAAAATGGTAACATATTATCCTGCAACGCTCGATTTGAAGTTCCTGCTGCTATTACTGTTGGGGGTATTACATTCAGCAGGGGAGTCGAGGAGCCAATCGGCGTGGATATCCTTATCAGCTGGGTCAACCTGAGCGGGCGTTTCTCGACAAAGTGAGGCGCGCTGGGGGTGGAACGTGGAGCTTTTTCGGCGCTCTCCGATTCCCCCGACTTCCTGTCGTCTACAAGTATGTGCATTTCCCTACTTGCCTGATAATGGATCTCTGATATCAGTGTACAATAAACTGGCTCGGTTGAAATATGAGGGCAAAAAGGGAAAGCTTCTCCTTGCTATATGATGACAAACCTTGATTTCCCCATCTAAGGGTCCTCCTCCCTCCCCGACCTCCCGAGGAGAAAGCGTGGCACAGCAGGGATCAGATGCGTGGACCCCCCACACTTGTTTAGTTTGGCTGCATGGCTTTAAATGAGGTTTGGGGTGGTGGGATGTGAGATGTGATGTGACGTACTCCGTACTCGGTATGATGAAAGCCAGCCAGAAACCCAAGTTTCCGGTACGGCTTATTACAAGTATATCACGCGCTGGTTTTGCTGGGCAACTGTACTATACCTATAGCCTTTGTGTGCTGTGCCTTCCTCCTACATATACATACTTGTAGGAGATGGGCGTGTGCCGTGTCAGCCGGGGCAACCTTATAGCGCATTGCATTGCATACATGTATGGAGTACATCTAATAGTATGTACTCGGTTGGCGTGGAAAAGAAGAAAAAGGGGATGCAAACAGCGTCTCACACAAGTTAAAAAAAAGAGCTTTACAATGAGCGGCAGCCTCGCCATTATCTAGGATTTTATTTTATTTTCCCCCTCAGTCTGCTTCTCCGTATAGTGGAGAGAAAAGTCAATGACAGTGCCTGCAGGACCACTGACAGAAGCGACACACCGATGGACCGAACCAGCTGAACGGGGTTGGTGGGCTTTGACGAAAGAATCAACGCCCGTTTTGTACTGCTAGTTCTTCTGGCCAAATCCGACGCGGCCACTTTTTCCTCACCTCTTGGCTCTCTCCGTTTCTCTTCTTCTCTTTCGTTAATTATTCGTTCTTCCTTCAACTCTTTCTTTTCTTTATTTACTTCTGCTCAGAACAGTCTCAATATTCCTAATCGCCCGTTGAGACGTGTAATTTTTCATACTCTCTCGTCTTGCATATTCGCCGGAGCAACCCCCCCCCCCGGCTCCCCCCCTGTAGCTTATTACTCCCAAAGAGGGCGCTGTACCTCAGGTCAGCAAGGTACCTGCGGGTGCTGCCCCTCTCTCCGAAATCTACCAGGTACCGCTGGTAATACTTTGCTGTTATACTAATTAATCGAAACCCTTTCTACTACTATTATTACTAGTAGAGTCCGGCGATTTTCGATTGCCCTTCTTCTGACATCCTTCGCGGTCAACTTTTTCCCCCTTCTTTTCCCCCCCCCCTTCCCCTTCCCCTTCCACCGAGCTATGGCGAAAAGCGATGACAATGTCAACATCGAAGACCTCGACTACTCGGTCCTGGTGCCGTACAATGGCACGGGCATGAAGGGCGCCAATCCGTTGGACTTTGATGTCAATGTCTGGTACGAGGTGAGTTCTGATAATAAGCCTTGTCCCGCCACCAAAAAAAAAAAAGAAAAAAAAAGTCATCTTCACCCACAACTTTGGTGGTTGATGGCGATTACAATGGGCAGCATACGCTTACCAAAAATTCTTTCTGGGCTTCTTCATAGGCTGGCGATATAGCATGGATTATTACGGCGACTGCGCTCATCTTGCTCATGGTCCCCGGCGTCGGGTGAGTAATAGCTATCAATCAATTGCTTCCTTTAAACGAGGCACACGCGACAATCACCACCGCCGCCGCCCTGATGGCTAACCCGCATGCGCCCAAACAGCTTCTTCTACTCGGGTCTTGCCCGCCGCAAGTCCGCCCTTTCCCTCATCTGGCTCTCCGTCATGTCCGCTGCCGTCACCAGCTTCCAATGGTTCTTCTGGGGATATTCGCTCGCCTTCTCCCACACGTCGGGCCGGTTCATCGGCGACCTCGCAAACTTTGGCTTCAACAACGTCCTCGCCCGGCCCTCGGTCAGCAGCGACAGCATCCCCGACCTTCTCTTCGCCGTCTACCAGGGCATGTTCTCGGCCGTGACGGTTGCGCTCGCCACCGGCGCCATCGCCGAGAGAGGGCGCATGCTGCCCTGCGTCATCTTCATGTTCGTCTGGGCTACCCTCGTCTACGATCCCATCGCGTGCTGGACCTGGAATCCCTCTGGTTGGTCGGAACACATGGGCGGTCTGGACTTTGCCGGAGGTACACCGGTGCACATTGCTTCAGGCTCCGCGGCCCTAGCTTACTCGATGATGCTTGGCAAGAGGAGGGGTCACGGGACGCATGAGCTCAACTACCGGCCGCACAACGTTGCGCACATTGTCATTGGGACCGTCTTCCTCTGGGTGGGCTGGTTTGGCTTCAACGCCGGCTCTGCTCTGTCGGCGAACCTCAGAGCCGTCGTGGCCGCCACCGTCACCAACCTCTCCGCCAGCGTGGGCGGCATCACCTGGTGCTTGCTCGACTACCGGCTTGAGAAGAAGTGGTCGACGGTGGGTTTTTGTTCAGGGGTGGTGGCAGGCCTGGTTTGCATCACCCCCGGCTCCGGCTTCGTGCCGGTGTGGTCCGCCGTCATCTTCGGCATCGCGGGCTCATCCTTCGCAAACTATGCCACAAAGCTCAAGTTCCTGCTCCACGTGGACGATGCGCTCGACATCTTTGCGGTGCACGCCGTCGGTGGCCTGGTTGGGAATATCTGCACCGCCTTCTTCGCCGCTGATTACATCGCCGCTCTGGATGGCCACACGCGCATCAAGGGTGGTTGGCTGAATCACCACTGGGTCCAGATGGGGTACCAGCTTGCCGACTCGTTCGCCGGCGGCTTCTACTCCTTTACCATGACATGCCTCATTCTCTTCGTCATGGACAAGATTCCAGGCTTGACGCTGCGCGCGTCCGAAGAAGCCGAGATTGTGGGCATGGACGACGCCGAGATTGGCGAGTTTGCCTACGACTACGTGGAGTTGACGAGGGAGGTGATCCAGGATCTCGACGGCGAGGCCGGGAGCAGCAGATATTCCGACCCTACCGCCTACCATTACAATGAGAAGCCCCCCCAACAACCTCCGATGATGGATCCCAGGATGGACCCTCGAATGTTCAACAACGGCGCGAGCTCGTCATCCGCGCCTCCCCCAATACCGCCACATCTACACATGCAGTAACGGAGCTGCTCATCATCATCATCCTTTCTACTGTTTTTCTTTTTTGCTTCGTTTTCATAGATACCCCAAGTCATTTCCACCTACTTTATTTATTTACATATACAGTTGATGAAAAAATGGGACGGGAAAGTGTTACGGCGTTGGACATGTTTTCAAGGGAAAAAAGGGAAGGCTTACAAATTAAGGTGGAACAACATATCGCAATTGGATTAATATTCTTCATCATCATCATATCAGAGAAAATCTTTTTGCTGTTTTAACTTCTGCCTTTCTTTGAACACCGTTCTAATTCAATTGTGTAGAGAAGCAAAAAATTGTTTGATGCGGTGAATTGTCATGAAGGAGTAATCAGTGGTAGAGGATGGTACATTTTTGCATGTGAAGCTACAAGTCACTGATCACCACTACTACTAATCTATACCTCTTTATCGTTGAGAAGCGACGGAATGTTTTCTAGTCTAATCCACTGGGTGTGTACATTCGACGCTCCAGAGTCTAGACCTGCTGACGTTGTGGCTTCAAATACTTTCAGCAGCTTTTTAAGTTTCACTAGGCAACCGTTTTGTTCATTGTGGAGTGTGAGTGTGAGACCTCACGCGAAGCGCCTTGTTGAGTGCATTTTCATTCACCGAACTCGCAGTTCACTGCACGAAATGGTCTTCTGCCTGATCCAGACAAGGAGATAAAAAAACGATGCATACAAGGTCACGCAGCTCAATGATGGCAATTTTCAAACTTTCTTTTATCAATGCGACCACAAACCTAGGACTTGAGATTTTTCTTGTCTCTTTTTTTTCCTGGCTCTTTATTAAAATCACGGCGAAGATATATATATACAGCAAATAAGCAAAGATGAGCAGTCAAGATGACCTGGCAGCGAAAGCAGCCTTTTTCGAGAGCCTACGCCTTCTACCGGACGAGGACTTTGATGAGGAGGAGGAAAAGCACCGGGAGAAGTGCAGGAGCTTCTTCCAGCCTCCGACGACGACCAAACCAACGCGCCCCGGATCATCAGACACGGCGGCAGTCGATGTCGCAAGCCACGAAACTCCCCAGAGGAAGGTATCCACGGCGGCCCCTGGCAAGAAGTCAGACGGAGGAGGAGAGGCAGGCGACGTGGTCAAAGGCACGCCGGCGGGTGCGGCACGGAAAAAGGGCGGGGTGAGCAGCCTCCTCCTCGCGCAAGGAGGAGGGTTTTCATCGGCGGGTGACGACTCCCCTGAGATGGTCCCGGACTCGACGCGTCCGCGGAGCAAGACGTTGTTGCAGAGGACCACCGATTTGACGCCCGGTCGGGCGACCAGGAAGCGTCCGACGACTTCGGAGGGCACACCAAGCCGGGCGGCGACGGCGGCATCAAAGAAGAAGAAGCAGAAAAAGGGCGAGCTCAAGATGAGGCCGGAGGAGCAGCAGATTTTCAAGGGGCTGAGGCTCTACTACATCCCCGATAACGACATCGCGCCGGCGCGGAGGATGCGCATCACCCGAGCGAGGGAATTCGGCGCGGAATGGGTCAGAGACGTCCGTCTAGCTACTCACATCATCGTCGACAAGGGGCTTCGGTTCTCGGATATTGAAAAGTTCATCAGCGGGGCCAGCGGTGCCACGGTGGTCGTGAACGAGGAGTACCCCATCGACTGCATGCTGTTCCGCGTCATCTTGGACCACGAGCAGAAGAAGTATCTGCTCGAGGGGCAGGCTCTCGGACCCAAGGAGGCGACGCCCCCGCCGGCGAGCTCGGCAGCAGAATCCGAAAAGTCCCTGCAGCTTAAAGAGCCGCAGCGCAACCCCAAGAAGTGGGATCACGTCGCGCTCCCCGGGACGCCGCAGCGAAGTGAGGCGTCTCCTCCGCAGCAGCCAAAGGACGAGGTGGTGTCGGTGGAAGCATCACGGACTTCCGAGGTTCGTCTGGGTGATGGAGTGACTTTTCCGACTGAGATTCCCCCGGACTTTGTTGAGTCTACGGCGGAAGAGCCAAAGCCAATTAAAGGAAAAGGAGTCTCGGCCGGGGACGAGCTGTCCCAGTACATCACGATGATGCAGGGGCTCAAGGGTCTCCCGCTTGACGACGATGATGATGAAGACGACACTCACTCTTGGACCGCTGCTTCAGAACAACACGAACACTCCCCCCCCTCCTCCTCCTCCTCGCAGTCCGGTTCCGAGGGCGAGAGAAAGCTACGGAAGGGCAAGCGCAAGAAGCTGGCGGCGAGCAAAAAGGACGTGCCCTGGGATAAGCGCTTCGCCTGCAACTCGGCCGGCGCCCAAGGCACCACGTCGGCAAACCCCAACGCGCGCACCATGGAGGTGCTCCAGCGCATGGCAACCTACTACGACCAGGTCGGCGACCACTGGCGCACGCTCGCCTACCGCAAGGCCATGACGCAGCTGCGAGGCGTGACGGACCGCCGCGTCCGCACCGAGGAGGAGGCGCTGCAGCTCCCCGGCATCGGCGCCAGCCTCGCGCAGAAGATTGAGGAGATTGCCACGACGGACAGGCTGCAGAGGCTCGAGTTCGCCGAGGCCGACCCGGCGGGCCAGGCGCTGAGGTTGTTCACGGGCATCTACGGCGTGGGGGGCAACCTGGCGCAGAAGTGGGTGGCCAGGGGACTACGCACGCTGCAGGACGTGAGAGAAAACAAGGTCAAGCTGACGCCCAACCAGACCATCGGCCTGGACCGCTACGACGACCTCAACACGCGGATCCCGCGCGCAGAGGTCGAGGCTCTCGGGGAGGTGGTCAAGGAGGAAGCCCGGAGGATCGACGACGGTGTCGACATGATCATCGGCGGTAGCTACCGGCGGGGCGCCGAAACCTCGGGGGACATCGATTTCCTCGTCACCAAGCCGGGCACGCGCTCGCGCGCCGACCTGCGTCCCTTCCTGGACGACCTGGTGCGCCGCCTCGAGGCCTCGGGATTCCTCGTCGCGAGGCTGGCGTCGTCGCGCAGCAGCGCCTCGGACCCCGGCAGCAAGTGGCACGGCTGCTGCGTGCTGCCGTCACAAACAAAGAAACCCCCCATCTGGCGCCGCATCGACTTCCTCCTCGTGCCCGCCACCGAGCTGGGCGCCGCGCTCCTCTACTTCACCGGCAACGACATCTTCAACCGCAGCATGAGGCTGCTGGCGTCCAAGAAGGGCATGAGGCTGAACCAGCGGGGCCTGTATAAGGATGTCATGAGGGGCCCCGGCAGGGAGAAGATGACCGAGGGGACGCTGGTGGAGGGGATGGATGAGAAGAGGATCTTTGAGGTTTTGGGGGTAAAGTGGAGGGAGCCTCATGAGCGGTGGTGTTGATAATCAAGTCGGTTTAAACCCACCTTTTGCAATAATCTCTTGCAAGTTTTACCGTAAAGTAGCAGACTTCTACTAGTAGTTGCTTATGCTGTGATAGCCTACTACAAGTGCATACAAGTTAGTAGTGATTGAAGTCATGGTTTTTGTCACATGCAAATCCCCCATTTCTTCCATCTCTCCCCCCCCCCCCCGTTCCCCCACACTTGCCCTTGATTGCCCTTGCCTATTCCGTAACACCTTAGGTTGACCCGTCAGCAAGCCGGCCGTGCGTCATAAGTGAACAACCCCCCGTAGCCCCCCCCGGGCAACCGCTAAAGCACGAGCCGAAAAGGGCTCCAGAATTGGCCCGAGGCTCATTGTCACGGATTACATTACAGTTGAAGGTATGTGTACCTACCTAAGTTCCGAGCCACACAAACTCTTTCCAACTTTGCATCCCTTTTTTTTTTTTTGTATGAACTGCATAGAAAGAGTTGTACTTGCGATTGAATCCATTTTTCGACCTATTTTTTCCCCCCCTTTTTTTCCATTGACGATATTCATGAGGTGAACGTCAATCAAACTCCTTTCAAGACGCGCAGAGAGACCCGCTCGAAGACTTGCCGAGGCATAACTTAACTTATTTTCCAACAATGTCCGCCCTCGAAAGCCTTAAGGTGCGCGAAAAAAGAAAAAGCAGTCCACGACCATGGGGGAAATATATCAATGATGAGACCTCAGGAAGAAGCTGACAGGGAAGGGGGGGGCGCTCGCTCTACAAAATAGGTCACGTTAGAGCGCCTAGCACTCGACCCGCGATACCATGATATCCTCTCCCTCCTCAAGACGGCGCGCAACGGCGCCGTCTACGGCACCAAAGTGCGCTTCCCGCACGCGCTCGTCATGATCTTCCTTTTTCGATCAGGAACGTACGTGAACTCGGACCGATGAGGAAATCATACGAGCATGTAGAGAGAGGGCTAACAAATGCTGGGTGTTGGTTGAGCTACGGAGCAGACTACGGCAAAAGACTGGCCTCGTACTGAGGGCCACGAGACATCACGCCACCAACCTCGCCCGCTTCGCGAGTATATATAAGATGACGATGCTGGCGCTGAAGCACTATGGCCCAACGCCAGGAAAAGAGGGTATGCGTCAAAAGATGAAAAAACAAAATCACTGACTGGCGCGGACACCCTTGACTGACCGCAAGCTTTGTTTCCCCCAGGTCCCTACGACCCCTTCTTGGCCGGCCTCATCGGCGGCTACTTCGTCTTCGGCGGTCGATCACCCCGGACCGGCAAGATCTCCTCGGTCAACCAGCAGATCGTCATCTACATCTTCGCCCGCTGCTGCCTCGCCCTCGCCCGCCTGGCCGTCAAGCCCGACGTCGGCTTCCCCTCCCTCTCGGCCGAGCCCCTGCGCTCCAAGATCACGCACTACGCCTGGCCTGCCTTCGCCAGCCTCAGCTGGGGCACCGTCATGCTGCTCTTCAAGAACCACCCAGAGGACCTGCAGAGCAGCCTGAGGAGCAGCATGACGTACATTTACAAGGACTGCGACAGCTGGGACTCGCTGCGAACCCTGCTCTGGCACAACAAATAGAGCGGAGGATGATATGATGCCTTAGGTAGTAGGCAGGGCCTGGAAATAGCGTCCTTGGAGACCTTGGGATTTTTGTTGACATTGCTTTGGCGTCGGGGAGTTTATATTGGATAGACGTGTGATGATGCACGCATATATTGCGCGATAGTTTTTGTCAACAGTATATCAATACGCGAATATATATATACGCAGTCTTTATCATTCTTAAAGGCAATGCCAGGCATACAGAACTACTTTCCGGGAGACTGCGTGTTAAATAACCACCTAGGGCCCTTCGGCTTGATTATTTCCATGCCATCAGCGAGACAATGAACGCCAGCCTCATATCTCTGCTCAGCGTCGGCCCCTGAAGCCAACCATTGTTGGACCCTGGCCCTCATCTTCGACTCCAGGTCTGCTAACGTTGCAGGCGCCCTCCACCTTTGAATGCGGTTATGCCAGGATCCAACAACGGCTGACATCCAGTCTGGAAATGTGTCGCCTTGCAGGCGGTTATAGGCCTTGACATTGTGCGCCACCCTCACTCTCGGGTTCACCCAGACTCCTTTGACCGAAGGCGCATTATCTGCGTGGATAAGACATGTTTCCGAGGCTTCAACGTCGAGATCTGCTAGAGTGTCGTCCACGGCACGAAACTTCAAGGGTGCGTCGGCATAGAAGGGTGTCGCATCGAATGCGGTGAGGCCATTCCAGCATGAATATACAGGAACAGGGTCCTGCTTTTCGGCTGCGGAGCGAGACGCATATGACAGGAACCATGGCCAGTGTTTCGATGCCGGGGGCAGGCCAGCATCATCCCTCAATGCTGCTACAGATTGCAGCAGAGGATACGCGCCAATACCAACTGCGCAGGCGGCGGTATAGTTTCCGCTGCGTGTGTCGAGAAGGTCCAGCACATCTTGGGGACTAAAGACGACATCGCCATCGATCCACAAGACCGTCTGGAACAATTGGCCCTGATCTGCCAGATGTTGCAAGGGGGCCAGTGCCTGGTTACGAGCCTCGGCACGGAGAGGAAGCTTTCTCAGCGAGTATTCGCGCTTGCGCTTATTCCACACCCATCCAGCACGTCGCTCTTCTTTCGTGGGCCGATTGCCAGCGTCATCCTGCAGGTCGTGGGCCGCCTTGCCGAACACGATGGAATGCGACACGCCTTGCTTCTCAAGCTTGCCCTTCAGTTGCAGCAGCTCGTTCCTGGTGCCGTCGGATGAGCCAAACTCCACGGCGGAGAAGTAGACATTGTCTATGCCCAGACGCTTGACGAGGTCGAGGACGGCGGAGGACCAAGTTGCGTGTAAGCGTGGAGCAGTGTCTTGGTGTACTGAAGCGATGAAGACGTTTTGGGTTCGAGTCTTGCGGACGAGACTTGGTGACGCCTCTGACCTCCTTGATTCTTTTGGCAAGCAGCTTATAGTATGGCCAGCGTCGAGAAGAAAAAGAACAAGGATGACAATAAGGAGCCGGCGGATCCGGATGCGGCGGCGAACAAAGGACGGCTTCAGAAGCATTTCACGGCTCGAGTTGTCAGCTGGGGCAACGCCGCAAATCTGGCTATCATCGAGGAGAGCTCAAGAAGCATTGTCTAGAATTTACCGGTCTGAGTTACAAGTAAAGAAGGAAAAAGCAGAAGACTTGGCGAGAGAGACATTGTATTAAACCTCAGTTTGGTAGGTCAATTCCGGAAACCCCGGCAGTGGCATTCATCAGGCTGCGGTCGAGCCAGTTTCAAGGCCCATTTTGGCTCCTTGGCAGAAATCTTGTGACGCGGCCATTGCTGTTTCGCCGGATCTACCTCAGCCTCGTCATGAAGGGCTCACGAGAGATGGCTCAATGGTGACAATTTGATTCGTTTGAATTACAAGTATGGATATATGAGAGTGAGAAGCGATGATTTTCGTGGGGGTTCGATGGAGGGGAATGAATCTACGACTTCGGTAGCAGCCGTTAATAAGTACGTCAAGGGGGACGAGGCTGTAACGTACGCTGAAACATTGATATCGATTTTGGCGCAGTGATGATTTACGTGAAAAGCCCCGGAGAGGTTTGTCGTACGATTATTACAGTATAATCGAGCAGGACCAGACGGGAGTTTAATGAAGAAGATGCTTGCTCAATATCAGTTCTGTACCTGCATTCAATGTACATATACAGCGTCAAGCTCGACAATTCGGGGGGCAGCTGCAAGGCTGCGGTGGATGCAGCTGCTCGGGTGTCAATGACTTACAGGTGGGGCCCCTCCTCTACCATACCTGGCAGCTCCCCGCCGTGAAATCCCCAAGTCTTCAGCGACGACCATTATTGCTATAGGGTGCCCCTCACATACCCAGCCCTTGACGACCCCAACCAACCTTTACTGAGCTCTGCGATTAGATCTCTGTGTCACTGGCATTATTACCTCGCGAACCAGACGCCTCCTTCACCCACAGCACGACCCCCGATGGCCCCCTCAGAGGTGCTCGCAGCCAAGCTGCTGAGTATCGCCAATGATACCTCCTCCGAAAGACAAAACAGCCTCAAGCCCATAATTAACAGCTGGCGAGACGAGCAGTATCCCGGAAAGAACCCCGACGATGCCGTTGCCCTCCTCGAAACCATATACGAGCAATCCCTCGGCATCGTTGCCACCCGCTCACTCGTCGATACGCTCATCAGCGCCCTCGAGGCCGTCGACCCGGAGCAGTGGTTCCCAAAAGCCGACAAGCTCAAGGAGCTCATCGACGCTAACTCCTCGCCGAGCTCCGAGGCCGCGTTGGCCTTCCGAACGCACCTGGCCAAACTGTACGAAGCTGACGAGGACTTTCATGCCGCGGCCAAGGTCCTGTCGGAGATTCCGGTCGAGGCATCCCAGCGTACCTTTACGGAGCAGGACAAGGCGAGCATCTGGATCCGCGTTGCGCGCAACTACCTCGAGGTGGACGACACCGTCGCGGCGGAGATGTACATCAACAAGCTCAAGAATGTCATGCATCAGATCACGGACGACGAGACTAGGCTGCACTTCTCGCTATCATCGGCAAGAGTGCTGGACAGCAAGCGTGACTTCCTATCGGCTGCACACCGCTACCATGAAATTAGCTTCTCCCCGGCCGTGGCCGAGGAGGAGCGGCTGCATACTCTGGCCATGGCTATTAAATGTGCCATTCTTGCCCCAGCCGGCCCCCAGCGAAGTCGCACACTCGGCAGGCTGCACAAGGATGACCGCGCATGCCAGCTCCCCGAGTTTGCCATCTTGGAGAAGATCTTCCTCGACCGTCTCCTTCGCAAGGACGAGGTTGACAAGTTTGCCGAAGGCCTCCAGCCACATCAGCTCGCCACCACGGCAGATGGGTCAACGGTGTTGGCAAAGGCCATCATGGAGCACAACGTCCTAGGCGTGTCAAGATTATTCAACAATATCAGTTTCGACGTGCTGGCAAGGATCCTAGGCCTCGACGCTGACAAGGCAGAGGACACGGTTGCCAGGATGATTGAGCAAGGTCGTTTGCTGGGACGCATAGATCAACTAGACAGAATAGTGTACTTCGAAGGTGGCGAGGCATCCGGTGAAAAGGGCAGCGGGAAGACCGACGTCAAGGTCGGCCACCAAATGCGCAGGTGGGACGCCAATATCGAGAGCCTCTCACAGGAGGTTGAAAGCATCACAAACGCTCTGCATCAACATTTTCCGGTTTGTTCACTTATTAATTCAACCAAATATGGTGTTATATATGCTAACATGAAGAAAGGAATTTGTCGAGGCCAATCTTGCTTGATAAAAGCAACAATAAAGAAAGAAAAAGTTAAACCAAATAATCATTGCACAAGGGCGTTGAGAGAATAGGATTGGGAATTGCAAGCGGGTATCTGCTCTTTAGTAATTGGGGCCTTAGACGCCGGTCATGACAAAACGCTGGCCATCTTGGCGCAAGCATCATATTAAATCCTTCTTTCTGATGACAACATAGCCTTCATTGAGGTTGCTGTGGCTGCCGTTCTCCTCTTCTAGGACTGTATAGTCTTCAAGCGCTCTGGCCTTCTTCGGCTTCGGCTGTGCCTTGGGCGGAGATTGCTCTGGTTGCTGCGGTTGCTGCTTTTGGAGCTGTTCTTCCCGGATGATGGGTATGAGCTTGTCGGCAATGTGACCACCCATCCATTCGTAACCTTCGGCTTTAAGATGAACGCCATCGTCCCAGTACCTGTGCCTGTCCAGGTCGTTAAGTGAGTGGTATGGGATCTTGCCCTTCAAATCTAGTGAATGGCTATATTGAACAGTCAGCCATGCCATGCCGTGCAACAAGGATAGTAAAGCTCGGCTTACTAGCTAGCACATTTAAACTCAACAATCTTGGTGTTGATCTCGTCCCGCTTTGCTTCTAACGCAGGGCTGCAATAGGAGGTCTCCGGTATGGTGAGGGCGAGGACCTTGCTGCCCTGTGAGAGACAAAGTTCGTAGTGCATTTTCAGGTGCTCCCAGATCTCGTTTGCATTGAATCCATAGCCGAGATCGCTGGGCGACAAGGTTTGTCAGTAGAGCTTTTTGGAATGACGAAGGGGGAAAAAAGGCCTTTGCTTACTTGGTACCTCCTAACATGATAATCCAATCATATGCCGGGCTCTTATCCTTCACTGTTCCATCGTGTTAGCCCATGTATAGGATGAAAATGCATTGAAGCAACATCTCTGTTGTCGTTTTTGCAAAGCAAGACTTCAACATGAGATGCGGATTTCCCTCACCCTCCTTCTCTAGCCGGTCTCTCCAACGTTGGTTGCAGGCCACGTCGCCGGGAACTCCGTTGGTCCGCACCTTGATATTTAGGTCCAAGTCCTTGAGCTCTGCCTCCAGGCGCTTTTGGAGCAAGAGGCTGTAAGGGTGTTTAACCAGACCATATTTGCTGAATCCATGGGTGAGGGAGTCCCCGAAGCAAAGTATGCGGAGCTGCTGCTTCCCAGGCATTACTGTTGAATATTGTGTGGGTGATGCTGATGAACGATGAGACAAAGCCGCGTTCCGGGCGTTATTAGATAGCGGTGGGTTGGCTCTCTTTGAACACGGTACACCCATCAAGTAGAGAGAGAGAGTGAACGAATGCGATGGTCAAGAAAAAAAAGCAGAAAGGAATAGAACGAGTAAGCGGGTGTGCTTGAGCTGGAGATGAGGTGCGATAACCCCCGCCCAAAGGTTAAAAAGAAAAAAAAAAGAGTTTATGGATCTAATGCTTTGTGAGAAAGAGGCAAATAGGCTCTTCTTGTAGGCTGAAAGTAAGGCGTTAGTACTAAGTCGTAGCGATTCTTACAGCTGACCATGTCATTTGAGAAGGAGGGGTGACAGAAGTTAATGGGCAAACCGTCGCAAGGCGCGGTAATGAACGTTTGAATGCAGCCTTGTTAAGGTGCTCTTTCAGAGGGGATGCCACCAAATATAGTCATGGATGTCCTGTTATGTGGTGATTAACACATGCAGAAACACAATCATGTTCGAGTGGGATGAAACATATTTCAAGGGTTATAGAGCCAGAATGACATTTGCGCTTGTCAAGGGCATCTACTTGTACGGAGTAAAAGGGAACCCCAGATCTTGGTGCTGTGCACCTAACCTTGGGTGGGGTAAGACGTAAACCCCACCTTACACTCCCACCCTAGCCAATCACATCCCGCACATGCCAACCAGCTATCGTGTCCCATCCGGCAAGCTTCCAGCACTCACTCACTCCAAGTTACAAACTTCCAAGCTCTCCACTGACATCGCCAACTTTGCTCAACCAATTACCCTTTTCCCAACGCCCTTACGACCACGCCAACCTACTTTCCCCTCTCCCCCCGAGCGATTGAACGAGACGAGAAACAACAAGGGAGGCGTCGCAAACATGGCCCCAAAAAAGAACGTCAAAGAACCCGCACCATCAGCCTCGGGCACCGTCCAGGCGGGCACCACGACGCCCGGCTCAGTCCCAGCTCCCCCCGCGGCGTCGTCGACCATCAAGCCCGTCGCCGTGGCCGCCCCCTCGGCGCCGTCCTCTCGTCTCGACCAGCAGCTCATCCGGGTCAAGGACTACTACGTCAGAGAGACGCCGCAGCGCATCAAGATCCTTGACTCCTTCCTCTTCTTCCTGGCCGTCGTCGGCGGACTCCAGCTGCTGTACTGCATCCTCATGGGCAATTACGTACGCACCCACCCACCAAAAGAAGCCCCCCGCTCTCCCTTTTTTTTATCCGGAGCGAATTGGAAAATGGGGGGATTGAATATAGAAGAGGCAAAGGGAAAATGATTTGCTAACTCGAGAGTGGGATATATATAGCCTTACAATGCCTTCTTGTCGGGATTCGGTGCCTGCGTGGGCCAGTTCGTCCTGACGGTTTCACTGCGCATCCAAACCACTGAGGCGAACAAGTCGGAATTTCCCAAAGTTTCACCAGAGAGGTACGTACACGACGAGGCCCCTGCATGTATTGCTGCTACTAGTTGGAGGCGGTCGCTGACGCGAGGAGGGGGAGTAGGGCGTTTGCGGACTACATCTTTTGCAGCTTGGTGCTACACTTCTTCTGCGTCAACTTCATCAACTAGCGAGCGCTTTTATTTTCCCTGCCAAGTAGACCGAGAGTGGACAGATGGGTGTTTAAAATGTATGAGTAACGATATAGAATATACACGGTTTGCAAATGCCCATGGTTGCCATTTTCACTCCAGATGTAATGATGAGATCGAGTGAAAGCGAACAAGTGCCGCCTCATCACCATGGACATGGAATTGCTTGTTGAACTTCAATTGCATCTATATATATATTCATCATATCTCGTATCTTTACAGGGTGTGTTACACCCTACCCCTCTGCCTCTTCTGCCTTGGCACTAGCTTTTGGAGGACCGCCGGCTCCCTTTGGCGGCGGAGGCACACCTGACCCCATGCCCTTGGGGGCATTATCCAGCTCTCTGCTCTTGGCCTCCTGCTCCTTGAAGTAGTCGTCCATGAGGTTGTTCGGGCTGTGCGCCCGCCTATCCTTCTTCTTCCCCCCTTTGGGTGGCGCGCTGACAGGGTCGGTGCCCACCATCTGCGCCGGCACGAGGTAATTGCTACCTCCTGCAGCGGGGGAATGGGATACGCCTATAGCAGGCTCGAACGCGGAGTCGGCTTTCTCGTTCGTGCTTCCGCCGTCAAACATTGTCTCTCCCGGCGCGCTGACGGGCTCGCTCAAGGGTGCTGGCAGCCGGTGCAAGGCCCCATAGCCCAGCACGCAGCCTAGGGCGCCCTCGCCACCCCACTCACGACTCGGCGTTATCGTCACCTCCCTCGTAACGTTGTATTCATTGTTGTAGACCCAGAGGCGCAGCGGGCGGCCGTAGAAATCCTCAACCACCTCGCCGAGGGCCGCCTCGCCGTGCAAGGCACCCTCAGGAGTGCCGAGGATGTAGTCGCTGTACGGGAGCAAAGACGCCTGGTCGGCTGGCGATTTAGGAGCCACGTCGAGGACGTGCCAGATGTTGGCGGCGAGGGAGAGGGGGGAGTATTGGAGTGCTAGGCCGAGGGCGGCTGTGGAGGGCGGGACGGGGACGTGTATCTCGCGAGTTCGTTGGCCCTAAGGGTAACGCATTAGTCAAAAGATACGGATTCAGTAGATGGAGGGATTTAGTTAGTTCATACCTTTGCGCTCCAAAGGCCTAAAGTAACGCTGCCGCCGGCGCAATTGCGCACTTCTTGAGAGAAAAGGGCTGGGTCGGGACTCTCCTGGTTCCAAGTCAGAGAGGGTCGAGCGTCGCACTGCCAGCCAATTGATATCATCTTACAATCGGACGTCCATTTATGCCAACGATGAAGTCAAACCAGGGCTCGATCGCAAGCTCGGGGTTGCTGTTGCGCAGAACCTGGAAACCAAAGGACCCTTGCTCTCGCTGCTGCTGGGGGGCGTCGCCGTCAAGGCGGGACATGAACCTATTGAGTGCGTTGAACATGGTGATTTTGGCTATGGCTAGCTCTGCTGGAGCTGGGCTATTGTAGAGGTACGTGCGAGTGGTGGGAGGGGAGGGTGTTGAGCCCAGAGGGTGTCGATGTATTTACTCGGTAGATTGGATAATAAACCGGGATCTGGAGGTCGGGCATCGGGAGAGAGCTCGGAAGGTTTGGGGGCAAAGCTGCGTCAGTGGGCAAGCTGTCCTGTCGGGCGGGTAGGTTGCCTGTAGCCTTGCATATGGTGGAACCCGGGCCAAGCCGCTAAAAGCTACTTCCCGACTTTCCCAGCCTTATAACAGAGATTCCCCCATCCATCCTGAAGCTTGGAACGCTCCTTACGCGCGTGCACATCTGGTTTTGCCCGAAGAAAGCATGTCGCTTTCGGCTTTCGGTGTGAGGATCTAGGAGAGCCTCTCGAGCCGACGCGTAAAGAGTCAAGAGTCTGGAAAGATGGGCGACTCGATCATGGAGGACTCTTCCAGCTTCGCCATCGAGCCAGCCGCGTACTTGGATCTTACTGATGAATGCCATCATTACAAGAGCAAGCATGAGGTGCCATGGGATAATAAAAAGTACGTTTGCTCTCTTAGCTGTATGTCTATTTTCTGCTTCTAACATTGGTCATCATGCAGATACTACTCCCAGAGGTACTCCATCTTCTCACTTTACGATGAAGGTATCTACATGACAGACGATGCCTGGTTCGGCGTCACGCCTGAGCCGATAGCAAAGTAAGTCTCTTTTTACGTAACCCGCGTTGGTCGAGATGCGCAAACTAAAGATGCATCGTAGTCAGATTGCAAAGGATATGTACGGCATCGACAAGAAGAAGCGCGTCTTGATCGACATGTTCGCCGGCGCTGGCGGAAACACCATCGCGTTTGCCAATTCAGAGCGATGGTCGCGGGTCATCGCCGTTGAGAAAGACGCTGCCACCCTTGCCTGCGCGCAGAACAATGCCCTGATCTACGGCGCCGAGACCGTGGATGAGCCCTGGGTCACATGGATCCACGGCGATAGCTTCGACTATCTAGAGCGACTGATCAATCGACCTGAGACGCTGCATCCTAGCTTAAGGGCCGACTTGTCCGAGACGGTCATCTTTGCGAGTCCGCCGTGGGGAGGGCCAGGCTACCGGACTGACGAGGTGTTTGATTTGTACACGATGCAGCCGTATGGACTCGGGGAGTTGACGGCCGCATGCAGGCCGATGGATCATGCTCTATTCCTGCCGAGGACGAGTGATATTCGCCAGATCGCAAAACTAGCTCCCAAGGGAGAGAAGATCGAGGTAGTTCAGTATTGTATGGAAGGGGCCAGCAAAGCCATGGTGGCATATATGCCAGGAAACCTTTCTTCAACTGCATTGAGTTGATCAACCTGCGAACGCGGCGAATACGACGACTCCCGAAGATGTATCAATCGACTTACAACGAGCAGAGCCCTGTTATTAAATATAACAAATCGAGCAAAAAATGTGTTAGATATATGAAGCAAGAGATTGGGAGATAGAAACTAGAAAGAGATGATTGCAAAGTTCCGCCTACCGATGAATGATTTGACTCCAAAATGTCAAGATTCTCTCCAAAAGGAAGAGAAATGAATCTGTTGGTGGCGGCCAAGGCGGCCCCCACCTTCCACCGGGGTCACTTTGCGCAAACTTCGACAATTCTCACTGAGTAATAATTTCAGTATTTAAGCTGTCTGAGAGTTTTATCAGCCCAGATATTGGCTCATATCAATTTAAAACTAACCATGGCAAAGGATAAGAAAAAGAACAACGAAGCTAAGAAGGCCAAAAAGGTGAGGACAAAAACAACTTTTTTTTTTTTTTTAATCAAAAAAATTTAGAGTCTTCAAGTTGCCCCTCCATGAACCCCCCACCACCATCAACCAGCACACTACTCGAGCAACATGAGGGGGGGAAAAAAAAAGAAAACTTTTGGTTACTGACAAAGTTTCTTCGTAAAATAGGCTGAAAAGGCTGCTAAGCAAGCCAGCAAAGGCGAAAAAAAGGTCAAGAACAAGGTCGCCAAGGTCGAGGGTAGTGACGCCGAGGACGTCGACCTCGATGAGGTACTCGAAGAGTATCGACGCCAGCAGGAACTGTTCCTCAAGGTCACCGAGGTTGTGAGCGAAGCGCCGCCAAAGCCCAGAGCGGCATCGACGCTGCTGGCCAATCCGACCGACAGCAACTCGTTGCTGCTCTTTGGCGGCGAGTACTTCAACGGGTCCATCGCCCAGTTCTACAATGACTTGAACATCTACAACATCAGCCGCGACGAGTGGAGGTGCGTCACCTCGCCCAATGCCCCCTTGCCCAGGTCCGGGCACGCTTGGACGAGGGCCAGCAACCCGAATCACGTCTACCTCTTTGGCGGAGAGTTCTCCTCGCCCAAGCAGGGGACCTTTCACCACTACTCGGACTTTTGGCGCCTGGAGCCCGCGACGAGGGAGTGGACCAAGATTGAGTCCAAAGGCAAGGACAAGAGCCCCTCGGCACGAAGCGGCCATCGCATGACGTACTGGAAGCAGTACATTATCCTGTTCGGCGGCTTTCAGGACACGTCGAATCAGACCAAGTACCTCGCCGACCTGTGGATATTCGACACGGTCAACTTCGTGTGGCATTCGCCGGTTCTGCCGCAGGCTCAGCTCAAGCCAGATGCCAGGTCTTCCTTTACCCTGCTCCCGCACGAAGGAGGTGCCGTGCTCTACGGAGGGTATTCGAGGGTTAAAGTGACGGTGAATCAAAAGCAAAAAGGCGGAAAGGGGCAGACGGTCGGTCAGAAGAATGTCCTGAAACCGAGAGTGCACGAGGACTGCTTCTTCCTCCGCATGTCCCTCCCGGCCGAGGGTGCCGCCCCCAACACGCCCCCGACGGTGCGGTGGGAGAAGAGGAAGAAGCCCGCCAACTCCCCGAACCCGTCCAGGGCCGGCGCGACCATGACGTGGCACAAGGGCCGCGGCATCCTCTTCGGCGGCGTGTACGACACCGAGGACAGCGAGGAGGGCATGGACTCGGAGTTCTTCAACCAGCTCTTTGCGTGGAACATTGAGCGCAATCGCTTCATGCCCCTCTCCCTGCGCAAGCCGCGGCAGCAAGCCCCCAAGAAGTCGGGCAACGAGCCCCGCGGCGGGCGTCGCGGGCGCGCCCAGGCGAACGAGGCCGAGCTCCTCCGGCAGCTCGCGGCGCTCGAGACGGGCGCTTCGCTCGAGGACACCGACGACATACAACTCCAGTCGTCGTCGCAGGAGAAGAAGCTCGACGAGGCCGACGAGGTGCCGCTAAAGGAGATGCCCGTGTCGATGGAGCCACCGCACATGCGCTTCAACGCACAAATGGCCGTGCAGAATGATACGCTATACATTTACGGCGGAACCTTTGAGAAGGGTGATCGGGAGTTTACATTTGACGATTTGCACGCCATCAATCTCGACAAGCTGGACGGCTGCAAACAAATCTTCCTCCGCCCCGTCCAAGACTGGATTGTACGAACACACACTTACACTCTTTTTTTTTTATTATTATTCTTGAACGATTAGAGCTAACGAGGCCTGAAACAGGAATCCGATGACGAGGATGATGACGATGACGACGAAGAAGATGAAGAGGAGGACGAGGACGAGGATAAAGAAGAGGACGACGTTGAATACGAAGAAAACGAGCAACTGACCACCCCCAGCAAGCGCAAGAAGAAGCAGCAGCAGGACGAGATATCAGAGACTTCTGAGAGAACCGCATCATCATCAACTACATCATCATCAGAGGAAGACGACTCCGAGACGGTGGCCACGTCCGTTGACGATGGTCTCCCCCATCCTCGCGTGAGTTGCTTTTTTTTCCCCTCACTTTTTTCCCTTTTTTTTTCCTTTGCTATGCTAACAATGTCTCTCTTTCACTCTTCGTTCAGCCCTTCGAGTCACGCCGCGACTTCTTCGTGCGCACATCTAACGAGTGGCAGGAGATACTCATCACCAGCCTGCGGTGGAAGAACCAGCAGCCCGAGGCCATCCCCATCAAGGAGCTCAAGGCCAAGGCGTTCGAGCTGAGCGAGGAGAAGTGGTGGGACTGCAGGGAGGAGATTACGGCCTTGGAGGAGGAGCAGGAGGCGGCGGGTATTCAAGAGGTTGTCAGCTTGGCCGAGAGGGGCGAAGGTGGTGGCGGTGGTGGCGGTGGTGCGAGGAGGAGGTGATTGCTCCAATATATATATATACTAGTGCCATCACATACACGTGCTTCGTGTTTTCATTAGGAATATATTAAACAACCAACTTCTTTGATCCAGATATCCTTCAGATGCTAGCACTCCGGACTCCCTCCAGACGCTTCATCTACCGAACACTGCCTCGGAAGCCAAATCCCGCAAATACCCTCTGCACCACGCTCTCGAATGCCTGCCTCTCCATGATGGCACCATAGTATATACACCTTACCACGCCCTTGAGCTTAATCTTGAGCGCCGTGAGGACGTCGTCGCGCAGCAGGACCTCGTACGGATACCGCGAAGCAAGCTCGAACCAAGCCTGCACGGGCGTGAGCTCCACGTCGCCTGGGTTTAGCGACGATGCGAGGCCTTTGAGCGTACTGAGCGATAACTGCTCAGATGTGCGCCACTGCATCGGCTCCGGTGCCTGTGCCTCGGCCGCCGTGTTGACGGCAGCCTCTGTCTTATCGACCGTGCTCTCATGGCTCTCCTTCTCAGGGGGTGGGACGATCTCGTCTTCCGGAAGCCCGGTGGTCATCATTTCCTCTATGAGATCTTCCGTCAGTGTCCCGCCAAAGACGTTTCGAGCGCCGTAGATGCTCTCCGGCGCCTGAGACATGCAGAAAGTCGATGCCATGAGCGCGTGACCCATGCCTAGTTCCTTCTGATGTGTGTGGCCGGGGAAGTCGCCGAGGTTGAAGTGATCCCAACAGACGTGCTCCAGGGCGAGGATGAAGTTGACGGCCACCCTCTCCTGCTCCGGGGAGAGAACCTCTTGGTACTGGCCAGGGCTGTCGGCTGATTCCGTTTGGAGATCAGGGCTCAACGGCGTGCCGGCTGTTATGCTCTCGCCCGAGCTCGACGGGGTAATATGGAAGCAAGGGGATCCCAGAATGTCATCGATGTCAAGAGTTACCGTCAAGTCACCTACATCTAGACATCCAAACATCTCGACCTCCTCCATGGGCGCGGGGACAGGCACGGCCGGCAGGCACTGTGCCAACTTTTCCTCCAGAAGCTCATTCTCACGCTTGATGACGCCCGTCTCGGACTCGACTAGGGCAAGCATGGAGCGGTAGGCGTTGATGTCCAACTCCAGCTGCTTGACGTACTCGGCCTTGCGCCGGCGGTGCTCGATCTGGGCGCGTCGGACCTGAGCCCGCCGCGCCTGAGCTTTTGCCTTTTCATCGGACGGCGAGGACGTGGATGACTCTAGCGCGTTGTTCTTGTTAGCAGCTTCTGAGGGCAGATGTGGTGGTGGTGAGATGGGTTTAAGAGACGTCATGCCGGACGATTTGGATGGTGGAAGGGAGTTGGGCCAACGGATTATTTTTCTTCTTCGAGTATGAAGAGGAGAAATGATATGTCTGCTGGCTGTCGCATGTAGAAGAAAGCAATCAACGGCAGACATATAAAAGTATATATATGAGCATTGGTGGTGATAACACCATCCTGGTACTATTTGGAATCACCGGAGGCGTGACAAATCAATCATATGCATCTCCCCCTAACATCTGGCAAAGAATGGAATCCGACAAAAAAAAAAAAGGGGGGGGGGGGGTAAACATACTATAGAGAAAGTAGCTTACCTTCTTCTTCTCTTGATTTGTCTCTCTTTGACCTGCCCAAGATCCTATCCTTACTTTTCTTCACAAAGGCGGAGAAGGATGGCCGCTTCTCTTCCTTATCGACCATGATTTTTTCGGGTGGAAGGAGCCGATTTCTCCCCAACGGAGTTCGCTTTGAAGGGATTGGAGAAATCAGTGGTGGTGATAGGGGAGATGCCTCATGATTTCCCTATGCATGAATTGATGGCGAATTGTTTATCGTGTCATCAATTGGGGTTTGAAAAATGTCATGATATGATCGGCTGGTGTTGAAGAAGATGGTGAGGTCACGATCTGGGAATCCAAGAATTGTGGGGAACCCTTTTCAATAAGAAGGCCTTTTACTAGGCAGGTACCCACGGAGTACATGTAGTAATAGCCCTCTATAGGATTCGTCCATAATTCCATAATTCCATAATTCCTGGGTTAACCCTACCATCGCAATGATGGATAAGGAGCCTGATTGGCCGTCCTTCAAATCTAGAGTGCCGTACACAATCAACATGATTGGCGACTTACATATAATATGCATGTACATCCGTTTCATCATCGGCTGACTACCCTAAGTCCCTGCCGTCACCGCATTTCCAAAGTAAATAGTTGTGGCCGAAAAGTATCCGGCTTTCTTTTGAGGGAAAAAAAAGGTCAACAGAGGAGTTCATCCGCAATGCATTTCTTAGAATAATAGTGCGTGGTGCCAAGGCAAGCCGTTCGCCGATTTAGACCGAGATGGTCGCTGACTCGCTCTCTCTCCACTTCATTCCTCGAGCCCACTTCCTGCAGATATCAGAAAACCACCTTTCTTCTTTCTTTATTAGACCTTGTGTATTAACTACCACCAGACAAAGATAGTGTCGTCGCTTTCCTTCCCCAGTAGCAAGACAAATACCTCATCTTTATTACCTTCCCCCAAATCATACATCATGTGCAGAAAGGCAACCTGTGGAACTTGCAGTATGGAACCCACCGAATAGCGCATTCAAACCCCCCCCCCCCCCCCCCATTACAAACAGCAAACAGCACTGACACGTCGAGTGCAGAGAAGACGAGTTGGTTCGGTTGCGGGGCCCACGTTCCAATGGTCATGGACGCTGTTCCCGCTGATGAGCGCTGCACCTGCGAGCCCAAGGTTGAGATGGACGGGAACAGCTACCCTCCTATGGTCTCTTCGCCATTCTAAGGCAGGCGTTGTGACCTTGAAAGTATCTTCGGGGTCCAAAGGAGGAGTGAGGGAAGAGAGGGGGCAACACCCGACAAAGTCTTATAGATGAAATTCAATGGCTTTAGCAAAACAGCCCATCGCTGACCATGATATGAATGTTTGCCGGAGCCTCTATTGTGCTGTTCTTCTTCTTACATCTCATCCATTACACGGCTCTAGCGATGGTCCGGTCATCAAATAGATCCTTCAATAATCCTTGCAAGCAGATGTCCCAGTCCAACACACCCATGGCATAGGTCGATTCAAACGCAAATATACTCAGCTGCCCCAAGAACGGCCTCAAGACCTTGGCAACAAGCTCGTCCCGCCTCTCAATGCTCACATCGTCACTGATGCCCCCGATTCCGCCGATTAGAGGTCTCCTGTGGGAGCTGCTGGCGGTCAAATTGGCGGCAGCTTCTGCATGTGCCACTGTTTGAATGGCAGCACTGCCGAGTTCCTCGGATAGCTCGTCCGCTAGGGCCACCGGTTGGGATGAAGCTGAGCGGTAGACAGCGTCGATGGTGTCCGTGATAAAGAGCCACTCGTGTAGCTGGAAGTCATCTGGCGCTATGCAAATGAGGAGATCAAGGAGCTTGCAAGCCTGCACGATGCTCATATTCGTGTAGACATCAGAGTGCGAGCTATGGTCAGGCGCTACAACGGACGAGAGTGCTGCGTGAAGCTCCGCGTTGACTACAGGCCAAAACATGGCCAAGTGTATAGGGCTGGTTTTGAGGACCAAGGCTCGGATCACCATGTAAATGTCGGCCCGTGTCGTCGAAGACGGCGAAGAAGTGGCCGTCGCTGCGAGAAGCTCCACCAGCTTATCAAATATCGTCGACATCTCAGAGACGAATGTATCTTCAGCCGAGGACAATATGAGCGCGGCAATCCTACGTAGATTCACCTGCGTCTTCCGATCGGCTTCAAGTCGGGCTGAAGTGGCACCTACACCGAACACAATTCCAGCTGTTGTTGGGCCGCTGATGCGACCGACGATTTCCGGCAGCTTCTCCTTGTCTGCCATGGTCCATTGCTTCAGCAGAGGGAGCCAGCCATCTTGCACTAACCTCATGTCCATGCTGAAAAACCGAGGGTCATTGAACGCTTCCCCAACGTCCTTCTTCCATGTCTTCTGATTATTAGGCAGCCTGGACAGTTCACGAAGGAGGTCGAGGGTACCCTGTGAAACTGTATCAGGGAACCCTTTGGCCCGGAGCGTCGGTCCAATCACACTTGTAGAGATAGTCCCAGCAGCCGATAAGACACGGTCAGGTTCAAGAAGGATCTTTTGCAAGTTAGGCACGATCGATGCAAGTATACCAACGACGTCCTCGGGCCCGTCCGCTTGGAGGGTATTTCGTCGCCCGCCCTCACTCTTCGACGCTTTCTCGTTCAGGCTGTTATTGGAGGAGTCGCTAAACGTCATTGGGCGGGTGGTGAAAAGTGCAGCCAGAAGCCGCAGAAACAGGTCCTGTTCCCCGTGTTAACATTGATTCTTAACATGTAAGCAGGTGTAGTTGACTTACCCCTAACTCCCTTCGCATCTTACGCTGCTCGCCAAATGTAGTATTATCAACCTTGCCCCCAAGGATGGCAGCAAACTCGAGTAGGCTCGCTAGATTCTGCCTGTGAGGAAAGGGATTGCTCAAAAGATCCTTGAGGAAAATCATGCAGTCTTGCCATATCTCATCCATGGCATCATCATCCAGGGACCGGGCGTACTCAACCAAGAAGGTAACAAGCGTCGTGTCCTCGAGAGAGATTGTCATAGTCGACTTTCTCGAGGGTTCAAGTGCGTTGGGGTTCGTCCGGCTATATATGGAGTTAAACAAGGCAGGCATAGAGTGCCGTGGTCGGGACGCCTCCAAAGCTGATAGAAGGTTAAATACCTCAGCCTGGCTTGAGGCATCGCTAGATTTTCTCCAAATATCGATCACTGTCTCCAAACACTCAAGTGTTTCAGCTGTGAAGAGGTGCTCCAATAACCGTCTGGCTCGATTTCTTGTCCTCAGACACGTGTAGTTGAACGAAGCAATCGAAGCCGCATCCTGCTGTGCCGCTTCCTGACCCAGGCCCCAGGACCATATCCGGTAGCACATGCGGGTGGCGTCCTGGAAAGCCAGGTGCACAGTCAGTCGATCATTCGCCGTGGCGCTCCTGCTGTGGTGGGCGTCAGACTGAAATACTCCAGACACCATACTTCCAAAGAGTGACTGGGGCTGATCAGGATTCTTCATCAACTGGGCTCGTGCTTCTTCAGATATGAGCTGGTCGTGAGCACGAGCAAGGACTTGCTCAAGGCCATTGAGAAGATAGATTAGGGTAGACTCTGGAGCTGCGCTGTCTGAAGACTTGGGCGTAGTCCCTGTGTGGAATGTGTCGCTAAGCTTGGAAAACGTGGAACCGATTTCTTTACAAAAGGTTTCCACAAGGGGTATGACGACTTGGAAAATCGCATCGCCATAGTATGGGAGGCATTCAGTGAGAAAGGCAATCCAACTGTCAAGCACGGGTCGGCTAGTTGCGGAGCTTAGTCCAGCTTGAAGGCACTTCAGCAACGAGGGTGGTGGTTGTACCGCTGCTGGGCGTACATCGCTCACGGATATGGACGGACGACTATTGCGCGAGGTAGGGTCAAGGCTCATTGCGCGGTTCTCGGTAGGCGACGCCAATGGCTGCTCGGCCGGGGTGGCCTCGCGGAGCCTTAGAGTATCGTTGATGACGTCCAGTAGGAGAACCTGTACATATGAGTCTGACGTATTGATCGTCTTTATCAACCTTTCGAGAAATAGGTGCTCCAGATTCATGTGGGACAGAGGAACGGCATATTGGCTGAGGAAGAATTGGTGCAAGATACTCAAGGTAAATCGGTGTAGTTGAGATACTCGGGCACCCAGCTCTGGACTAGCCGAGGGGTCCGCGTCTCCAATAATGCATGTTATGCATATGCGGACAAAGAAATCCTGCAATGTCATGTCATTCTCTTCTCCTCCGGCTACTCATGCGTTAGTCGCAACATCTCAACTCAAGCGGCAGGCTCTGGTACTCACTACTGATATGTGTTTTAGACCCCGTAAATGAGAGATGTTTCGATGCCAGTACAGACC
Organism: Trichothecium sympodiale; assembly: GCA_003012115.1. Classification (NCBI taxonomy): domain Eukaryota; kingdom Fungi; phylum Ascomycota; class Sordariomycetes; order Hypocreales; genus Trichothecium; species Trichothecium sympodiale. The sequence goes on from PXOB01000137.1 coordinate 87,830, forward strand.
AAGAGACATCACCCGAGTGACGCAGAACATTGAACAATACCCTTACGTAGTAGAGGCAAATATCCAAATCATCATCTTCCCCAAAAGTTACAGGGTCAGATAGAGATTTTTCGCCATCGCCTGACTGCATCATATCCTTGAAGAAAGGGGTTTCCAAGAACTTCAAGACTAGTACTAAGAATAGTCTACAGGGAGTCAGATCGTTACTTTTCTAGAATAGATGGTAACTTACCTATCTGTCCCCAGCATAGTACTGAGCCATGACCGCACTGTCATGAAGAGTGGCGATTCTTCATCAAATAGAGCATCCAGTATCAGGAAAAGAGGTCGCGTCAACATGATATCGAAGTGCTCAGATCCTGCAAGTCGCGGGCCAGACCGAAGATCTGATCCTTGGACCTTGGAGGGTCGACGGTCTGAAGGGCTATCTTGCAAAGTATGCGACCACAGGACACCAAACGTACGACCTTTATCAGCAGCCCTGGTAGCTGAAGACTTCTCTATCGGCTCAACGATTATGCCCGCCAGAGCTGCTTCAATATCGCGGTTAGATTGGGGGAGAGCGCTTTGCAGTCTCCAGAGCCAGCGCACCGTCTCGACATGATATTTCGGTTCTGATGATGACATGAATCTCCAGGCGTGGCGGACAAATAAAGGAACAAGTTCAGACAGATCCGCGGTGCTGATTCGCCCAGCATCATGTAGTTCTGTGCCCAACTGGACAATGGAAGAAAAGTCAGTAAACGGGACACCATCTGACTGGAGCCGTAAATGCATGAAGGAGAGGAGTTGCTGAGCATCCAAGCTGTACGACGATGGCATCTTAGCCAGAGCTAGGATGAGTATCCGTACGCAAGACCCTCCATCTCTAAGGGTCGACCTTTCGGATGTATTACAGATGAACTTGGCCATTTTATCCAGGAGTAGCTCCCCCATTTCAAAGGGCCCAAATGGCGGTGCCGAAACCTCAATATTGCCTTGCTCCTGAGTATAGAAGGTTTGAATCCGTTTCAGCACATCCGTGTTTAGTGAGGGCTTCGCTCGTTTCTTCTTCGAAAGCGAAGTTGCGTCTGCAAACGCGCGGTCAGGAACCAACTCAAGCAGCGAAGTCGCAATGTCCAGAGCTTGATCTGCAAGTCCCGTTTGCCAAAGGTCAGTTGCCTTCTCGGGCTTTGGGCGACTCTTTGCGTCCTCTAGCATGGCTAAAGAAGCTAGGCATGATAATGGAGCGTGTACGGTGATCATCTCTTCTTCGCGGACATTGAAGTTGTTATGGATAAAGCTGATCAGTGCAAGCTTGTCATTCCTCTCCTCCGCAGTAGCATCGCCTGGGCCCAAGGCTTGCGCAAGTAAACTCACGATCTCCCCGTAAATCAGCCCGCTCTCAATGCCATCGAAAAAGACACTAGCGCTTCTCAACACTTCGGAGAATTCGGCCTTGGATGAGGCTTGATCTTTGAAAGAGCGGACATTCTCTATGACCGGCAAAAACACTTCTGGCACGACAAGGCCACCAATCTCCCATCTATCCATAAGGGAAAGACATATCCTGTAAGGACGAGCTCGCTCCATGGCGTTTTTATTACTGCTGCTTTTGATCATGTTGAGCAAAGCCGAAGTTAGGGACTGTAGCCCATAATCTTCGAAATATTTTGTCCGAGAAGTGAAGTCACCCTGTTGATCTGCCACGGTAGCTGCTGAATCAGTTCCCTGCGGGGGTTCTGCGGCTTGCGGTTCCGGGCCCAGGAACCACGCCCAAAGCCTGCGATTCAAACTCATATCACGTCTGGTCACTACTCCGATTGCGGCCCGAAGAAGTAGTTCGAGATCATCTGGCTTGACCTTGGATTGCAAGACATCAGAGTTCAGGGGTAAATGTGTAACCAAGAGGTCAAGGAACCCGCGTTGTATCAGCAGCTGTTCATCAGAAAGGCCACTGGCGAAACAGCGAATTAAAAGACCAGGCTCTGGGGAGGCCACTACAGCAGCAGCCCTTTCGCTGAGCTGTAGCCCCTTTTGGGCTGTTGCTGCTGGGGCTCCTTGAGGTGGAAAGCACCTAATAAGATAGGCTAAAGCTCCACCGCGACGGCTGTGACTGGTGATGGAAGCGAGAAAAAAGCATTGCCAGAAATAATCATCGTCGCTCGCATGCTCCTCACTCAGAAGCTCGCTGTCTGGTCCTCGAAGAGCGCCCTTGAAGCTTATCATGAGCTTCAGCGTTCTCTCAAAGTCTTCAGCACTCTCATCCTCCAGTCCAGGCAACAGCGCTAAGATTATCGACTTCATAGCCGGACGAAGAGTCCTCCGATCGATCTTCAGAAAGTATTGTTCGAGAATATCGAGATAGGGTGAGCGCACTGAAAGTGAAGCGAACGATAACGTTGGTGCCAAGCCCGGAAGGTATAATGGCAGTTCTCTTGACAGCCCATCGCTCCCAATAGTCGCAAATATATGGTTGTAAACTTCCAATGTCTTCTGGTGGACTCCAGAGGGTAACGAGGGGTTGAGACACTGTGACAATCGTTTGGCAACAGTTACCTTGGATGGGATTGCATTTATTTGTGACGGTCGTGCTTGAAGTGACTAACGAATAACACAGATAAGTAAGTTAGAGACCATGTAGAGCCATTGAGTCGGGTCAACCTTTAGCAGTTTATTGAGGAATGAAATATAGTCTGCCCACTCCTCCAAGGCAGTCTCAAAGAGAGCCAGGGCCTTGTCGACTCCCGCAGCATAGCGTCGATAGCTCTTGTCTTTCAGTAAGGACTCTTCTAAAGCTCAGGTCAGCCATCTATACTTGCCACAGGTATGCAGGGCAACGTACCTCCACCAAGCTGGTTTCTCCATTGTCGCGGCATGGGAGAGTTACGGCCAGAGCTCTCGGGGGACACAGACCGGCGACCTAGTGCCGGATCAGGAGCCATTGTTACAGGATAATTCGGTCGGCGGTCGGGTCGAGAACATGTCTTATCGGTTCCTAAGCTTCATGTGGAAAGCTGGGGGATTCGTCGTCGCCGGGGTTGTGCCGCAAAGACGACGGTTTGAAGCTGTCTGCGAGCTGGTTACATTGAACGAGTGATCTGTACCTTTAATTGGCGACGACATGCGTAGCGTAGGTACGTCAGAACAGCCAGCCCGCTAAAGTGGCTTTTGTTCAGGGAACTAAAAAAATCCGACCTGATTGGCTGAAACAACCAGCTTACAGCGCCTCCCGGCTCCTGCCCATGTGCCATCTATCTCATGCAGGGCGTCATTGCATCCACAGCCAGCACGACAAATGCAAGGCTACCAGTGCTGTTCCCAGTAGCGCCCATCCATCATCTGCAGCCATGGGGGCATGATGGCCATTTTCGCTGACCATCGACGACCACAGGATCGTGCGGCCCCCGGATGATGAGACATGCTGCACTGGCTGCACCATCGACAAACACACTGACTCGCGATGGGACACGAAACGCCCATGAAGGAGGAGGAGGAGCGCCCTCCCCTACCTCGTCGCCCTTCGACGACGGCTCCGACAGCCGATAACAGAGGCTTACAAGCTTCAGCGACGACCGCAATAACGCCTGTTGAGATTCAAACGTTATCATTCCCCGATGGATCCAGAGGCACGTTCTCGACAACACCGCCGCACAGCGGCTATACATCTCCCACGAAGCCGAGCACCGCAACCCCAGACGACGGCGACGATGCGGCCAGCATTACCAGCTTTGCTCCTACCATGCGCCCGGCCGCCGATATCGCGAGCCTTCTTGCGGGAGAACTGAGCAAGAAGAGCCCGGCCTGGAATTTGTTGCGATCCCAGTCGACTACGGTACAGCCATTTGAGAGGGCACGGACTGGTGCTGACGATCCCCTTAGGGCCTTTGAACAAGAGTTCGAAGCCCTGCCTGAAGATACGGGGGAGCAGTTCAGTGATGACGAGAGTTTATCCGCCTGGAAATCTAAGCTCAAGCACTACCTCATCCTGTCCGCCGCTGGAAAACCAATCTGGAGTCGGCATGGGGACCTTAGCCTCATCAATTCATCCATTGGGGTTATACAGACCATCATCTCATTTTACGAAGGTGCAAAGAATCCATTGCAAGCCTTCACTGCCGGCGATACGCGCTTTGTGGTCTCTACACAGGGTCCGCTGTACTTTGTTTCGATAAGTAAACTTAGTGAGAGTGAAGCACAAATCAAAGCACAACTAGAGGCGTTGTATATGCAAATTCTATCTACCCTTACGCTGCCGACGCTCAAGAAGATCTTTGTGAAGCGGCCTTCCAGTGATCTACGTCAACCGCTTCAGGGAACCGAATCTCTCCTGTCTTCGCTAGCTGACAGCTTTACCAAAGGATCCCCTTCAACCCTTCTTGGTTCTTTGGAGTGTCTGAAGCTTCGAAAGTCACAGCGACATATTATCAACAACGTTTTTCTACGACAAAAGTCTGAGAAGCTACTCTATGGCCTCATCGTGGCTGGCGGCAAGCTGGTGAGCGTTATTCGACCACGTCGGCACTCGCTACACCCCAGTGACTTACAGCTCATCTTCAATATGCTGTTCGAGTCCGAAGGTATTAAGGCTGGCGGTGGTGAAAATTGGATCCCGCTTTGCCTTCCGGCATTCAACAACCGCGGTTACCTATACATGTATGTAAGCTTCTTTGACGGAGCTTCTAGCGAGGATTCGGATACGAAAGCCAACACGGAAACGGGTGCTGCAGATGATGAGGTAGCCCTGATCCTCATCAGTCCCGATAAGGAGAGTTTCTTTGAACTGCAACAGATGCGAGACAACGTTTCACAGGAGCTTGTCAAGAACGGCAGTTTGACTACTATCAAAAAGGCAGCTCAGGCCGGCCGTCCGAAGGTGGCTGAAATAGCGGCTGGAAGCCAAATCAGTCACTTTTTATACAAATCGCGAGCTAATGTCCAGTTTTGTATGGGCTCACTAGACGGCGTTTTTACGCAGCTCGTTGAGAGAAGACGCCTGATGACATTATACCATGAATCACACGCAGCTGTTCATGCGAAGCATTCACATCTAAAGGTCCTTCACTCGGTCAGTGAAGACGCAACATCCCTCGCTTGGGTTACACCAGCTTTTGAATTCTATAGTGTAGCAGGACCAAATGTCACTAGAGCATCCATGACACAAGGAGCGAACAAAATCATCCAGTGGATCAAGAAGGAGGAGGAAAGATTATTCATTATTGGCGGAGGAGTCTTTTGAGGATCGCCCCTGTATAATTGAAATCTACCCTTCAGTGTAGAAATTTACCCCTATAGCGTACAGGACAGCAAGGCATACATAACGTCAAGCACCTGAAGTAGGAAAGACCCAACAGCTACAAACGAGACACAATTAGCAATGCTGCTATGAGAAGAAAGAAAGTCCTGTCAACAAATACCGCTCCTTCTCATAACTGACCTCGACTTCTTCCAGCTGACCACTCAAGCGAATGATCCGAATATGGCTACACGTAGCAGACCTGTGCCTTCCTTCCTTTCAAAAGCCGCAGTTTCCACCTTCTTGCGCTCGTGTAATCAATACGCAATCAAGTGCCCAATTGTGCTAATCTTTAGAAGTATTACTGCCCTCTACCCGTACCTACTCAGAGCAAAGCGAGCAGGTCTGCTACGTTCCTTCCGAATCATTCAATGTCAGCACCTCGATCCGCCTCCCGTTTCCTCTGGGCACTCACAGATCGGGCACTCCTCCCCTACAGTATTGCTTTCCACTGCCATCGAACCTCACAACTTCTGTCCAGCTCGTCCCAGACACCCTCGAGCCAGCCTTGATATTCCTCGCACAGCTTGAATCACAAAGCTCCAGACTGCAATTGCAGTAGAGTTGCTCCGATATCTTGGTTGCACAAGGCAAGTATATCTTCTATTCAGCTTTTGGAAGCTTCATCAGCGCACCTTTTCTTCGTCATATTTATGGATACTACATCGAAATGGATATCGGGCCCAATCGCAAGAGGTCTGCCAGTCATGCCTCACTCTGTAATGCACACAAGGTAGCTCCCAGTCGGAGAAGCACAATTTCTAGCTGTAAGCCGACGGCTTCTGGCAATGATCACGCTTCACTTCTCTGTTCTCCAGGACCTTTGGAGAGTATGTTGAAGACCACAACAGAGACCGGAGATATTGGAGTCTTTTCGATCAAACCGACACTACCCCCAGCTACGTTTCACCATGCTCCTCGTTCGAGACCGCAATTCGGGGATGCCAGCCTCCTCCAAGCGTCTCGATCCAAGGCCCAACAAGATGGGTACTATGATGAAGCACACAAGCAAAACCCTTCATACCGGGACACTGTTTCAGAGATTCTATCTCTATACGGCGGATCGGAATCCCAGCCCTCTTGGTCGGCTTCGATTTCCCCTCGCACCGACGACAGCAGACGCTCTCGGTCAATGACAACGTGTAGCACCAGGAGGATGCCCTCCCAAAAGTCCCTGGCTACAGTGCAAAGTCAGTCGAGCACAGGACTCAGGCAGCAATCTCGGTCCCCGTATCCATATCCTACACGATTAAAACGCCCAGGAATACGCCCGTCATCCCCAGCATTGACAGATAATGGTAATGTTGACTACACAAGAATGGTTGAGTTAGACAGAACTTCACAGGTAATCGAACTACCTTCGCTGCCATCATCCCTTATTAATGAGCAGCAGAGAACGGTTCATGGATCATACAGACCTCTTCACAGCCACACACCTCGACAACCATCGCCCTTGTTCCTTCATCCTGAGGCCAACAGATCTACTATCTCCTTGCCAACGAAAACACCCCCGAGGACGCTAAAGTTTCACTCCAATCCATACCGGGCACAGACTCCAACACCACCTTATCCTAGAGCATCTCGACAATGGAGCCGCCCAACGAAAGGGCCATCTGACGACGCAAATTCTAGATCCGCTAGCATAACGTCAATTATTGAGATGTATTACCGACCTCCTTCTCTTGGTAAAGGATCTAAGAAGGTATGTTCCCCGAGTTCTTTCTACTACGACTACTCCGAAGGATACGAGAACACAGCGCCTCTGTGCCCTATTCCCCAGAGAGCCGAAAACAGCGGTCAACTCAAGATTCTTCAGGATGATAAAGAAGGTCAACTCCGAGAACTTCAATCGGAGGTAGATGAAGGATCGAGCCAGAAGGATGGAACACGTAAAGGTACGAACCCTCAAGTATGGGTCCGTACATCATTGACTGATCTAATACAAGCAGAAACTAACGAACCTATGATGTCTGAGGAGCTCAATTTTGCACCATCGTTATGTGATGCTGCGGAAAGAGAGAACAGCGGAAATGCAGAGACAAGCTTAGATGCACAAATAAAATCCCACCAAGCTTCGCCCCCCCAAATCGCGGTTGCCGACACGGCCCTCGAGCTCAGCATTGATTCGCCGAACCCTGAGGATCTGCTTACAGAAACAAGACTTGCGATCCAAACAGCGAACTGCCACGGAGACTCAGGTCCTTCAGCCAAGGGTCAGTCACCTAGATCGAAGACAGTTGAGTCGGCTCAATCAAGCGGCTCTCAAGACAAACGATGTCTCCCACAGGCCAATCTCAAAGACTGGAAAATGACGTTCGAACCAATCTTACAAGACTTTTCTTCTTTCCTACCATCCTTTGACAAGCTTGGGCGTTCTTCCAGCACAATGGATAATGTGGCATTCTCGCCTACTGAGGAGCCCAAGCCACTAGATGACACGACTGAACATGATGAATGCAAGACTATGAAGTCATTGCCCACTCGCAGCCCAGCAAAAGAATGCTGTGATGATGCTAAGGAGCCGCCCCAGAAAAACCATCGGCGCCAACCTGCGGTCCTACGAATCAATACAGATGCTGTCATACCTAATCAATATGACTCGGAGAATAAGCCCTTGCTTTCAAAGACTGACATTGTCGCACCAGCGCCAGTCTCTCCAATACGGATGCTCAAAGTCAAAAATAGCATTCCCCAGCTCATGAAAGCACTGCCTGCCCTTCCTTCTGAAGCATCCCAGCATTCTTTCGAATCGTTTACTTCAACCCAGCTACCTATTTTACAATCCACTAGATCAATACATCTGGATGAAAGGGAAGGTCAGAAAAATATCTGGCCTGTGGAGATAAGTTCAGATGATAGGCCCTCGAATATCTCAAAGTTCAGGCTCAAAGTTGCCCATTCCTCAACTTGCAGCTTTGACCATGTAGGCGAGAAAACCTCCCTCGGGCATACAGAGTCACAGCCAGATCTCACATCAATTTCCAAGCCGAAACTGAAAGTCAGAGTCTCACGGACCACAGTGAAACAATGGCAACCGAAGACGGAGAGCACTATCTTGCGAAGCCCAGCTTTGAAACAATGCAGCTCACTGGCAGATCTCGAGCATTGTTCTCGTCTTGACTTATTCACTAATCAATGCCGACTAGGAGAAAGATTCATGCCCGCCGAAGCATCAAGTCACTTGCAAGATGGCCAACAATATTCTGCGGCCGTTAGCCCTCGGAAATCTGAGAGTTCACCGACTTTATCTGATCAGTTTGACCTGGAAGACAACGCACTCGTGAAGGAGAACGTAGATAGCCCTCAGGGTCCGCGAGAACGTCGGAGCGAGGCAATGTCGGTACCTGTGACGAGATCTGACTTATGTAGCCTCAGATCCGGGGCGATGAGCGGGAATCATCGTGGATTACGCCAAAAGTTATCAATGTTGCGACTAAAAATTAGTGCGCATCGTGGTCCACGGGTGAACAAATCTATAGGCCCTCCTTTGAACTGCGAGACTTTGATTGAATACCCGAATCAGTCACAAACGAGACATGAGCTACGAATTGCCGATAGGGTGATTTCTGGAAGGTCAGAGAGGAAGAGTGGCCGGGTCAAGCGATGGGCGACTGGAGCGAAGAAGGCCGTCCGCTCGTATATGAAGCGGACTTGGGATCGATCGTCACATTCGAGCGCATAATTCATCCAAGTATCTTAGTTGAATGACTGGCTAATGTTATCAAGGGGAGAAGAAGTAGGGTTCAACTTGTTCACACTATTTTGAACATTGTTACGGACATGTAAAAAGGATGAACCGGAAAATCGTCGAGGGAAAACCGTGAGGTGTGCCACAGACTAATATTAGTCACTCAATTGCATCGACATGAGGATCTGCTAATCGCTAATGATTTTATATGCAATGATACACGGCTCTATGTGATGAATCTGAATAGCGAGATTGGCACAGCCAAAGGCTACTTAATAGCTAAGTTTTGTACAGACAAGAGGCAGACGCATATTAACGTGCATAGTAGATGAGAGGGAAAGCAGAATCAAGGAAATGCCACCAGGGCTCGCCGGCCTGTACTTACACCTCCCAAAAGCCTCCCTTTATGTTGTTTTTCTCAATTACCATATACCTATCCAGAACACCATTTGTATCCTGGCAAACGACAGAGGAGATATACACAAAGTAGTAGTAGTAGGAAAAAGGAACGAACTGCTTGAAGAAGAAGAAAATTGAGGGATGAGAGACCATATGCCATGCACTCTCCTTTTCTTCCCCCCCTACTCCACGCCGGCTCTAGATGCCTCCGATCATGCACACGGCATATCTTTCTTTTTCTGATATTTCAAATCTCTTCTTTGCTTCCTTTCGGGATGACTGGGACTTGTTGCTTCTTTTCACTTTTTTTGGGTCTTCATTTGCGTGGCGTATCAAAGGCGACGTTGTACTTGCTGAAGTAGGTCCGGAAGTAGTCCTACTCCTCGTCCAGACTGCCCATCATGGCGCCCTTGCTCGAGGTTTTCCTGAGTTCCGTGTCCGAGGCGGTCTTTTTGCCGCCCAGACGGAGTATACTGAGGCGCTTCCTCACACTGCTCTTCTTGCCTAGGCCGCCGCCGCCACCAGCACCACCACCGCCGCCACCGCCACCTCCATGGTTGTAAACGTCGTCACCTGGGCCGTGGTCGGTAGAATGTCTGCCGCTTTCGCCGCTGGGGCGACGGCCATTGAGGGCCTCTGCAGACTGAGCGCGGAAGAAGCTTGAGCGCTTGGACGCGGGCATGTCTCTACTCCTGGCTCGACCGTGGATACTGAGGGGGCTGGGGCTGATGGGGGTGGTGCCGTTGCTACCGGCGCCGCCAACGCTGAGGCCGTTGGTGATGAGGTTATGCGGCGCGGGCGGATCCGAGTCCTTGCGTTTACCGGCGAGGAAGCTCAAGCGTGTGCTGCGGCGTTTGATGGAAACGGGTTGCGCTACGCTGCCGCCTTCTTCGGCTTTGCTGCTGCTACCGCTGCCACTACGACCATCGGCGGCACTGACGATATTATGGGAGGTTGGGGAGGAGCCGTCTTGTGCTGGAGACGCGCGGCGCCAGGCTTGTACGGCGTCTCGAGGTTGAGCCGGGATGAAGATGGCGATTTCTTTCTCAAACGTGCTTTCGAAGTCTAAAAAGAAAGTTAGTAATTGTCGAGTGGTAGTAGGGCTAACAATGCTGCTTGCTAGTAGATTACTTACGGGCTTGGAGTTCCCCATGGCGCTGAGACAGGGCCTCCTTATCACTTCGGGCGAAGAGCGCCAGACATCTCTTAATCATCATGGCGTGATCGACCAGTGCCATCTTGATAGCCAACTCATGGGGCTCCAGTTGCGGCTCCTCTTCATCGTCTTCTTCTTCCTCTAGATCCTCATCCTCTTCCGTTTCCGCACTATCATCTTCGGATCCTCCCTTTCCACGCTTCTTGGGGAGCAGTTGGCCGTAACACGCAACACTATTCTCAGAGTTTGGGTCGACGGAGGCGCTGACAGCATCTAGCAGCAGCGCTGCGTTCTCGTCATCACCGTCCGCCAGCCGCTTCTCAATGGCCGTCATTTCCTGCGTCTTCCTCACGATGCGCTCCAGGGCAGTTTCGTGGGGGCTCAGAGTCACCTCCCGAGACTCGAGGATCTCACTTCGGCGTAATATTGTCGGGAACGGCTCTGCAGCGTTGAAGATCATCTTGACGGCATAATGCTCATGCGGGGGTCCGATGGTGATACGCTTCGTTGTGACGGAGAAGGACTGAGGGTGAGAAGACAACAAGAAGTCCCGGACTACTTGAGGCACCCGGGTGCGTTGGTAAACGTGGTGGTCGAGGCTCTTGTGAGGAACCACATTAGAGACGACGAGGAACTGACCCTCGACGTCGTCCACGTCACCAGATGTGACGATCTTGGCATTGGGATACTGCTCCTGGATACGGTCTGTAAATCCAGAACCTCTCTCGTTGATAACACCTTCATATATGTACTCCTTGTCCCGCAAGCCGGCTGGGAAGCCTTGCCCCTTGAAGATGACCCTGAAGTATTTGGGCGTCGTCTTCTCGCTCTTTGTGATAGTTTCGTAGATGGTAGCAATGGCCCTTTGCGTCCTTGCTAGTTTGGCAAAATCGAATGTGTTGGTCTCATACTGCGTCTGCAGCTCTTTATAGGCCGTCAGGGCATTGCTCCATGATTCGCCTTCCTCAAAGTGCTTGATCATATCAAAGTAAATCGTTTCCTTGCGCTCGAACGCTGTCTGGGCAGGGAATTCGGGGTCGGGGAGGGCAGAAACCTGTCTCGTAGAGTCCCATTCATACAAATCAGCATGCAGTCGCAGCGCTAGGCCTGCCTCGGCATGGTTTCTTGACTCGGCTTGGAAGTCTGCCAGTTGGTGGACATATCGAATAAAGATCTCCTCCTTCTGCATATCGCGCAGGAACTCCATTAAGCGGAGGCGGTTGATTAAGTTGGTGGCTTCTGTGGTGTTGTCCCCACTGTGCACCGCTGCCAGTAACTCCAGGAACTCATCCAGTGTTCCAACGAGCTCAGAAACCGCGGTGTATAGTGGCTCGTCCTCTCTTTCCGAAAGTGGCTCAAATTGCTCGAGCAGCTCGCTCACGAACAGCTTCTGCAAGATGCTTTCCGACGCTGGCTTCGACTTGAAGTACAAGTCCAGGGAGTCAATGACTTCAGTCTGTACCGCTGAGAGATCCTCGCTTAATGTCCATTCACCAACAATCATTGTTTGGAGAACTTGAACAGCCATCAGCCGTAGCCCCTCATGGACACTCAAACACAGCTCAACGATCGGTCCTACAAGTGTAGGCACATACTGAACTTGATATCCACCCATCTTCGTCAACCCGTACTGAGCTTGTTCTTCAGAGCTGGCCTCCCAGCCAATGGCCTCCCAGGTAGTGCGCAGAAGCTCAGCCCCAGATTCCCTCACATCTCCAGCAATCTTCCATACTGCTCTGCGCTTTTGCTCAGGGTATGTCTCAAGAGCAAGAGCGGGACTTCCCACCAGCCTGAGCAGAATGGTAAAGAAGAGCTTCCATAGGTCCGTATTGAATGTCTCCGCTTCGTCAGGATCAGGAATAAAAGATTCGAGCATAAAGTGTGAGATGTATTGCAACGCGCGCATGGTGGACTTATGATGGTAAATCTTGACGCTCAGCCAATTTTCGGGGAAGGCCTCCCCGTTGAGTATACTTAGATGTACAAGGAGGAGGTTCTCCAAAATAATTCCTAAATCATCGTCCGTCATCTCAAGCTGCATTCCAGCGGGAGAATTGGACAACGCAGCAAGGATCGCAGATAGCTCAGCAAGGGTTTCGTCATGGACCAGTTCGGTATCGGTGGCCTTGGAAGGGAAGGGATAAGACGTGGGGAAAAGCAAAGATAGACGGTTCCTGGGTTTCCTTTCGACAGCTGATATTGCCATGTATGAATCAAGAATCTTGGGGATGTGATCGGGTATCTCGTTACGCAGATACTCTAACTGACTAGTAAGCACAGAGCAACAGAGGCGGATCTGCTCCGTCCACTGGTCATTGATCTCCATGGCATGGCCCCAGTGGGGAGTAATCCAGCGGACAGTATTCGCACACAAAGCAGACCTTTGATCTGGGTGAGAGAATAGATCCAGCTTGGAATAGTTGATGATTAGAATTAGTTTATACAGCACGAGCTTGCCTTTCACATTAGTACATGAATCCATAAAGTCAATAGCAATATGGAGAATCTCCTCGGTGGTCAATAGACCGGTAAGCTCGGGAAGCCACGTATGAAAATGTTGCACAGCCAGGGTCTGGCTGCCAACCAGCACAGGAGCAGAATTGCGCATCATCACATCAAGCGCCTTGAAGATGGATCGCAAGTGCCGGCTGAAACTTTGTGTCGAGGATGTGATTCCTATCCCAGCCTCCTTCGCCTGTTGCTGGCCGCGAGACTGTGTAATGAATTTTAGAATATGCCGCACCACTTTCAACGTGGCCCTTAGCTTGCGTGCCGTTTCAGGTTCTGTCGGCTTCGCCAACAAGCGAGTGAAAGATCGTGTCAGGCAAGGGGTAGCAAAGGGGTAGTTGAAGTGATTCTCAGCATAGTTATCGACGAGTGGGCCAAGATTGAATCTTCGATCATGGACAATACCCAACACTCTGATCAATGCTGTGAACACCAAGTCCTCCAAGTCGTCGTTCCCAGAGTATTCCACCAGAATTCCAAAAAGACAGTCGAGAACATTGCTCAGCAACTTGACGATCTCCATCTCGGGCACAAATATAAGCTCTCTCAAAATCGCCGGGATATTGTCCTTTGAAGTGTCTTTCCATCTCAACAGGCCTAGGACGACCCTATCCTGAGAAAACTTGGTACTACAAAGGAATGTTTCGACAATCAGCATTGCCAAGGGGCCAGTTACCTCCGCTGATCTCTCGTCTTTACCACGAGAGCTCCAAGGCAAAGACAGATAGCCACCTTTTCCGACAGGTCCTGGACCAGCCGAAGATGTGTACTCATCTATGCGGTAAAGCAAAAGGCTATGAGACCCGTCTCTGGTGAAAGCCTGTTGGTCCCAAAGAGGTAGGTAGGCAACAGCAAAAGGCTGATGAGGGACGTCGGACAAAAACATGACAACATGACACTGAGCCACATCCTCAGGTGGTACAGACAAGCGCACAGTCTGTGCCCATGCCTCGCCCCGCTCCACAGCCACTGACTTAAAGCTCGCCAGGCCCTCAAATGTTGATGAAGCATAGAAGCAGTTCTCGATACGCTCCCCTGTTGACTTTCGCACCTCAAGGGAGATCTGGAAGCTCGAGCCACTGGTTGTAGGCATCGATGTTGCGCTACCCCCGTACCTAGACAAGAGATTCTGCTTCGCCAAATTGGCATGATTCAGCGTAAAGTAAATGTCTGATCTGGGTTTGGAAGGTGCTCCAGTAAAGCCCATCCTATTGGTCTTAGAGACACCAGAGAGCGCTGTGGGCGTCGCTTTAATAAGCGCGTCCGCATCGGGGTGGCTGAAAGACTTGAGGTGAACTTGTAAACGCTCCCCTCTCGTGGACTTCTCATAATGACCCATAGGGCTCTCCATGATCTCCCTAATGACAGGGTCCCAGTCGTCGCCTTCGTTCCCTGGCTTTGATGATCGCGCCCAGATGTTGATAACCTGCTCCGTCTCCTCTGCTTGCTTGATGATGGTATTCAACTTCAGAACACCGACACCAACCGTGCGCTGTGCCAGCTGGCCTTCACTTCCAGACGTTCCTCTCCTCGATGACCCAGTGTTTGGCGGTCCAGCACTATCTCTCGATTCGACGCCATCTGTCGATGGACGTTCCTCCGGTTGCTCAGATACTGACTCCATCTTGCCTGTGCCAGGCACCCCGCGAGCGAACGCCCTCGCTGATTTAGCAGGCCACATTAGACTTCTTCTAGAGGACTTGCCCCCCGAAGTCGAAGTCGAATTTGGTTGATTGGTGTCCCTGGAATGACTGGTCTTGTCTCCTGTCCCTGTCCTTGACAGCGGCTTGGTTGAGACGATGTGCTGCGAGGCCAATATTTTGACAACAAGGTACAGTTCTGTTTCTGAAGAGTCTTGAGGCGCCAAGTCAGTGTAGAGAGTCCTCATTTGTGCATTCTGGTTCATCCCACCCAGTATCCCTCCCGAAGTAATATCAACGCTGAAGCTCTCGGATATCGTTGTTAGCTTATCGTTTGGGGGTTTGCTGACGATGTTGCAGAGCAGTGACATGTCTTCGTTGGAGACTCCAGCGAATCCTTTAATGTCAACAAGAAGGTGCTGCAACATTGTGGGCTCGGCGGCAGGCTGCGGCGGCTCGTTAAGCATGCTCATAACCGACTGCAATTTGACCATCTCTACGGCAGAATCATCGCCTATCAGAACCCGGCCATTGGCCGTGGGGTCCCGTACGATGACCTCCCCTCCGCATAGTTTATTGACCTTGACCAAGTCCCATACTGTCTTCTCCCTTAGCCCCTCCGATTCATGGGCGGTTAAGATATTGTGAAGAAACTGCTGACGGGCAACATCGAGACCTGTGATGAGGTTCGAGAGTTGATCAAGCCTGCTGTATTGGCGCGAAAGAAGGAGCTCGTGCAGGTTTGTGGAATGCCATTCGCGCATGCATGAAGCTATCTCGTCGACCAAAGGCTCTGATGCGGATGTCGGTGTCTCATCGCCAATCTTCAGCATGGGAACGGGTGCCGGAGGTCGTGGCGCGTCGGGGTCTCGTTCGACGGGGAAGGATAGCTTCCCGTGGATTCCGTTGGGTTGCTCGAGGTTTGCTTTTCTCTCCCGGCTTTGCTGCTTCGACACGAGCTCCTCATTGAGACCGCTCTTAGCCGAATCACTCGCTGATAGAGGGTTGTCTGCGCTCCGCCCTTGGCTTCCGATGTTGCCCTCTTCCGCCTCGTCTGGTTCTCCAAGCATCTCTCTAACTTCGACACAGCTCCTCGGGAAGATGCCACTGAACACGCGAGCCTCCAGAGTCTGTCCCTTTACTGAAGTCAAGCCTGCCAGCAAGCTGGGCGGGGCCATGAGGTAGCCGCGTAGCCATTGTCCGTCTGGTGTCTCCTCGATCACGTAGAGCTCGTCGCCAATCTGAAGTGGTAGATCCGCATCGCTCTGCGGCGCGAAGGGGTATGTCGCAACGGCGAAGGCTATCCGAGGAAGAGGCTGCCAGGGCATTGGATCCAACAGAGATGGGCCTCGTCCCGGTAGAGACGAGCCAGCAAGTCCAACGCGACGTTGTCCGTTGACGAGCTCTGCGGCAAAACAAAGCCCGGGGAAGGCTCAATGATGCGCGGTGCTGCCGGTTTAGGGGCGCGCGGGAGCTCGAAGGTGGAGGGACCGTGGATAGTGGGACGGCGAATGCATCAAGTTGCTCGGGTTGTCACGCTTGCGACACGTTCGGATTGTGCGAAAGTGGTGCAGAAATCACGGTACCATTAGCGAACGGCCTCGATGGATTTGGATACTCGTACTCGTATCATCAGCAGCTTTCTCCGAGTTCACTTGGCGAAAGCTGGAGCTGGACCTGTTGGGTTCAAAAAAATCTCGAGCCGGCGGCCGGGCCTCCAGTGCGCCAAACCCCTGAGCCGCACCGCACCTGCAAGTCGCTATTACGCTATTAGGTGTGTGCTCTGGGCTTCTCGATACTCCGTAGAGGCTAGCCAGGGATCGATCCGAGCGCAAAGCGCTTTCTGGTTTGGGCAACAAGTGCGCCCCAGTTACTACGGATCCGGGGAATTACGAAGAAAAGTTCCAATTCCAATTTATTCTTCTACGGAGTACGGAGTACGTAGCATGCGCGTTTGCCAAAAAGTATACGTACTTGAATTGTCACTTGGGGGAAATTCAAGGGTCCAGGACAGCGACCAAAATAGGCACTAAAAGACGTTATAGACAAGGCGTTAAAACAATGTATTATCCCTTGTACCGCAAAAGGAAACAATCTAGTTAACTTTGGATGTGAACCGTCTAATTGGCTCCTGGTCCGTGCTAGCCTCGCCTGCATCCCCAAGATGCCCTGCCCATGTTCATTTCCGGCCTCGACGATGAGCGAGGTCAGAGAATGAAGTAATAACAGTAACCTTCCATTGGTCAATATCTCCTAGATACATGAAATCACGCCGAATAACTCTCAATGATAAGCACAAATAATAGCAAGTAGTCGTATATAGTCCTGAGTTTGTCTTTGATGGCTTGGAAAATCAAACGCAAAGAAATACGAACGTGATGGAATTACAGAGTAAGGAGTATTGTACACTTTAGGTAGTTCACTAAAATCTAACTTGGAAGTATCCGTATCGTTTATTCAAGCCTACTATTCGGCGAATAGGATTATGAAACGACTACGTCGTTTACAAACTTTATAGAGCTATAAAAAATTTCAACTCGGTTCAAGTGGTACGTCACTTCCGTTGTGTGTAGCCACCAAGGCAGGCGCTGACTTGTGGGAAATCTTGAAATCGGTTGGTGACACTTAGGTACAGTGCACTAATCAAAGCTGGACTGTAGCGGCCCGCACACAATATGTGCTCCTCACACGGTGCGGATGGCTCTAGGTGCACACGGTATTTCTATCACATAAGGTAGTACTCCGTACCTCGCCTGTACTCCGTACAACCAGCTTGGAGCGTACATAATAGCCTAGCTCGCCTCACTCCTTCACCAGACTCCCTTGTTATTATTATAAGCCCGACCTTCTGACTCTCTCGATTCTCATACCAGACTATCCAAAACCACGGGCCACTCAACCATGGGAACTCCGTTCATCACCTTCCTCGAGCCTAGCAGGCTTGAGGGGTATGTTCGCGGTGGCACTCGCGAATCACAACCTTCTAGCATCCCGACTCCTTTTCTAGATGCCATGGAGGTTCGAGAAAAGGTCTTTGTCGAGGAGCAAAAGGTTCCTCTGGAGAACGAGTTCGATGCTGATGATCCCCGTGCTTGCCACTGGGTCATCTATGCCAGTGTCAACCAAATAGAGGAGCAGGAGGTCCGAGGCGAGCAAGGCAACGTTATCCAACCGCGCAAAAGCTCAACCAGAACGACGCCTATAGGAACCATTCGCGCCGTGCCGTTTCCGCACGAGCCCCATCCTGTGAAGGGTGGTAAGTACTGGGATGGCGTGCTCGAAGGGGCGAAGCAGGATGTGTCCGAGGCTGGTCAAGAACCCCCCAAGACGTACATCCCTGACAGGCCTACGACATTTCACGATGGCAAAGAGCCTTATATCAAACTTGGCCGGCTAGCTGTAGTCCCCGAGTTTCGTGGCCATCGCATTGCTGGTCAATTGGTGCAAGCTTCTCTTGCCTGGCTGAAGGCCAACCCAGCCTACTTCAACCCCAATATCCGGGAGTGGGGCATGGAACACATCGGCATAAACAATGAGAGAGATATCCCGAAGTGGGACGGCTTGCTGTGCGTTCATGCTCAGGATCAGGTAGAAAAGTTTTGGGGGAAATGGGGGTTCAAGAGGGACGATGAAATGGGCAAATGGGAGGAGGAAGGAATCCCTCATGTTGGCATGTTTCAACGACTCGAGGTGGATGACAACACAGTAGCCCTCCAGTGAGAAGCGAATTGGGAGTGATCTCGAGCCGATGAACGAATTATGCAGAACATGAACCCCCCACCCCCCACAGCCAGCCAACAGATATTACTTGTATGCACCCAAAGCATTCATTCACTATTGCATGTCAAGGACCCAATTTGCAGAACCAAGGTTACACCGATGTGATTGAACAATAGACATGATTCATTTTTGCTCTCATGGAGCCTGACTTTTTATTGAGACTCTAGAGCCATGATATCCGTAGCCGCGTTCCCATGCCCTGAACGCAAAAAAATTGCATTTCTGAAAGATGCCATGAACACGCCATAAGCCCGCATAACCCCCAGAAGCACATTCCCCCTTTCGAGCACCAGCCGACCGCCGAATAAAGCGTTTATCGGTTGCTCTTTGCTACACGCTCCAGCTCGTCCTTCTTCTTGATAGCGTAAGAGTTGCTGCTGCCCTTCGCGGCGTTGATCAGCTCCTCAGCGAGGCACTCAGCAATCGACTTGACGTTGCGGAAAGCAGCCTCACGGGCACCGGTGGTGAGCAGGGCAATAGCCTGGTTGACCCTGCGGAGGGGAGAGACATCGACAGCTTGCCGACGGACGGTACCGGCGGAACCGATACGAGTAGAGTCTTCACGGGGACCGCAGTTGACGATAGCGTCGACGGCGACCTGGATGGGGTTCTGGTCGGTCATCAGGTGGATCTATTGCAGCTACGTTAGTCCTTTGTCCTCCAAAATATCAAATGATGGGCGTCGGGTGCCCAGGAAACGACGTACGATCTCGAAGGCGTGGGCGACAATGCGGACGGCCATGAGCTTCTTGCCGTTGTTGCGGCCGTGCATCATCAGAGAGTTGGTAAGACGCTCAATGATGGGGCAGTTGGCCTTGCGGAAGCGCTTGGTGGCATAACGACCGGCAGAGTGGGTGACATAGACGGGGTTGCGGAGGGAGATGTAGTCACTATTCGAAAGCAAAATTCCATCAGCACAATTCGTTCCCTCTCGATCCAAATCACCCTCCTCTCTTGTCCTTTTAAGAAATCAAAGCTCGCAAACGTACGTCAGGGAGATATCGCGGACCTCGACATCGTAGTCCCACTTGTTGAAGAGCTTGACATTGCCAACCTCCTTGACAACGTCCTTGGGAAGGATGCTCACGAGAGCAGAGTTCTCGACCTCGATATCGCCGCCGTCAGACATATTGGGCAGTCGTGATTGTCGGTACTGCGGTGGTTAGTATGTGCTGGAGGGGGGTCGCGATTGGGAATTTTTCGTCGTAAAGAGGTTGAGGGTCGGTTTAGTCGACGCAAGGTTTGGTTGGAAATTTGGGTAGTGCGAGCCCTCGGGCGAATCAGAAGGCCGGAATTCCTCGGTACGTACCCTTCCACGCACAACACTTTAGGGCTCGGCTGCCCTGGGCAAACTTCGGCTCGCTCGCCTGGAGGGGGCTTTCGCCTCAGCCCAAGTGGGAGCCGCTCGACTACATCGTTTTTGTGAATTCTCCTTTCCTCCACACTCCAAGTCAACGACATCACAAATCAGACACAATGGTTCGTCGCATCACCAGCCTCGACACGGAGGCACCTGCAAAGGCACCAGAATGACCGACTGACAATTTTTCTAAGGCACCCGCTGCTGGAGGCAAGAAGCAAAAGAAGAAGTGGTCGAAGGGCAAGGTCAAGGACAAGGCTCAGCACGCCGTCCTGCTCGACAAGACCACTTCTGACAAGCTCAACAAGGACGTTCAGTCTTACCGTCTCGTCACCATTGCCACCCTCGTCGACCGTCTCAAGATCAATGGCTCTCTGGCCCGCCAGTGCATTGCCGACCTTGAGGAGAAGGGCATCATCAAGCCCGTCGTTACCCACAGCAAGATGAAGATCTACAGTATGGCACCGCTCGATAGCATAAGACTGATCATTGGGGATGCTTACGCTAACATCATACAGCCCGTGCCGTTGGCAGCTCATAAATTGCTTGACCGGGTGCATTTGCTGTTTGAAATTTGGCGTCGACATGGCCACAAAGCTGGATTGGCCACAGGGTTGGAGGGCGGTTTAAGGCGCAAAAAGCCTGTTTGGGACGCTTTTCATACCCAGGGTAGCAAACGAATGGAGACTTCCCTGGTCATCCATGACGAAATGAAAAATACAATTGAAACCAATCATTTTGCTCATTGTCATCGAAGCTGAATGCTTCACACATCCGTATACTCTAGTTCGCCGGTACATTGGTAACAAACGTGATATATTGACCAAACTGGCTTATTTGATTATGGAGGGCCTATCCTAAATGACGATCTCAGGGCGGCATCTTGTCGCATGCAACCTCAGATAAGTATAGTAATTGTTTAATATTCATGTCACTCCCTACGGCTGTGTATGATGCGTCACCGGAAGTCTAACCAAGACTTTGAATAGACTCTGCAACGCCTGTTCCCAGGTTAATTGCCCTATGTACATATATCCAAACTTCTATGAAGGTGATGAGACTACCTGGCTCAACATTGTAGGCATGGTTCAGAGAAGTCTCTGCAACCCACGGACTTGGCAGTGGTAATTGTAATCTGATTCAATGCTGTATATGGAAAGCCCGCTCTTGATTTCCCTTTCTAGGCCAGTTATAATGAGACTGCCTCCGAGTGTGATGAAAGAACCATAAAATCTTGCTGTAGATATCGAGTCATTTACTCCTTCCATGTGCTGTCAATTTGCCATTATAAAGATATGAATGTAACATGATACTATAGTGCGCACGCGACTTTCTTATCAAACTAAGGTAAGTACTCCGTAGTACCTGATTCGTCTTATCGCGTATTAAAGATTTTCCACGAGAACTATTGGCGCCGTTTCGGAATGGATCTACTAGCACGACTCAAGTTTTTTTTTTTTTTTTTAGTTCGGGAATTTTGAGCGGAACATGTGGCGGTAGAATAGTCTGCTAAGATGACCATGTGGGTTTTTTCGAGAAAGTAGTTTTTGTTTGACGTGAGTTTCGCTTCTCCCGAGCCTCCAAGAGACCGCTTGCTTTGTACAACTTCGTAATTAGACTGGCGGGCTCACGAGTCACTACGCTCGTAGGGTGGCGGCTTTTCGGGTCGAGGGATCCGCAAAGAAAGAAGCTCAGAACAATCGCTCTAGCTCGTCCGTGTCCCCTTACTTGTACAGCTAGTGGGTCCGAATAGGTAAGAAGAGTGAGGTGACTATTATCGTTATTGAAAGATTTTCGGGTGAGGGTGGTTGTTGAAAGCTCGGACAATTTGGCAAGGCTACTAGAAGGCGAGCGAGCAAGGGTGAGTGAGTATCGCGACATGCAACTTGCTAGAATCGCGGGGCTTCCCCAGAATCTTCTGCGAATTTTGTCAAGATGAGAAGGAAAATATCTCAACCTTCACTAGGAATGAAGGGTTTCGGAAGGCGAAAAATTCAATTGCACATATCCTGGCGTACAATGCATGTGTAAATGTCCACATTAATTTTTTCAATGGAGAACGGGGAGGGCGATATGATAACTGTTTGTGTGCGGTTATAGGTCCAGCATCGGGCTGAACCGGTAACTTGTTGGCACCCCTAACCTTGGTGGGCTGGCGTAGTAGCTTTGACTTACAGCACGAAGTTTTACTTGGCAATGGTCGCTGTAGTGTATGGAAATAGTGGGTATAGGGAGACCGCTGAATCAAGATTGGGACAGTGTACGGAGTAATAAAGGCAACTGGAAGGAGAGACCCTCTAAAGGCCCCTTCTAGCCTCAGGCTTCCGCCAGTGGTTGCCGTGGGAAACTGACACTGAAGGAGGGAGGAAAAGAAGATCTTAGTGGTCGAGGCTGTTGGAAAGAACACTGAAAGTGAGAAGAGGGTGAGAGTTAAAGAGGGTCTCAACGTCCTTTTTCGTTCTAGCGTGGTACCCGGAAAGAATCGCTACTGCTCAAAGGCCTGGTTCCCCATCCTTGCACTGCCGCGAATTTTTTTTCCCTCTCACCCCCCCGTCCCCAGATCCCGTCGGTGCAGGATTTATTTCGCTCGACTGCTTCCTCTTCCTTTCTCTTCCTTTCTAACCTGTCCATCCTCACATCTCCCCTCACTTCTTTCTTGTGTTGTCCATCTTTGCACAACCGTAGCCATGTCTCCTCCTGAGAAGCAGAAGGTCCTGGGCATGCCGGTAAGTTTTGACACAACGCCCTCTTTGCCCACTGATCGAAGTGGCATATCCGCGATAAGGGATTTTCGCACTGCCGGATGATATACGAGGGGTGGTTGTTGCATCAATTGGGCTTGGTCTTCATGATCATGATGCTGACGGCACCCTACTCGCAATTATCGTCGGTGCTGCAAATCTTGCGCGATATGCTGGTCGGTCAGTGGGAAAAATTTCTGATCTTCAAGATCCCAACATCGCCGATCAGTTGCTAACACCCGTTCACAGCCCTTCGTGGCCGACTTCCTGAGTACGTTTTGATTGCTGTCGACTCGATGCAAGGAGCACACCGCCGCTTGTTGCTTCTTCGCAGATGACACCCTGGCCGAAACATGACAATATTCTAACAAGTTTTCTAGTGGGTGGTGTCTCCGCCGCCGTCTCGAAGACCGCCGCCGCCCCCATCGAGCGTGTTAAGCTCCTCATCCAGAACCAGGTGAGCTATCTCGCACGCAAACCGTTTTCAATATATCACTGACCACCTCTGCAGGATGAGATGATCAAGTCTGGTCGTCTTGCTTCGCGCTACACCGGTATTGGTGACTGCTTCAAGCGCACCATGGCTGACGAGGGTGCTCTCGCCCTGTGGCGTGGCAACACTGCCAACGTTATCCGTTACTTCCCTACCCAGGCCCTGAACTTCGCTTTCCGCGACAAGTTCAAGAAGATGTTCGGCTTCAAGAAGGAGCGTGACGGTTATGCCATGTGGATGGCCGGTAACCTTGCCTCTGGTGGTGCCGCTGGTGCCACTTCTATGCTCTTCGTCTACTCCCTCGACTACGCCCGTACTCGTCTTGCCAACGATGCCAAGAACGCCAAGTCTGGTGGTGACCGTCAGTTCAACGGTCTCATTGACGTCTACCGCAAGACCCTCGCCTCTGACGGTATTGCCGGTCTCTACCGTGGTTTCATGCCCTCCGTTGCTGGTATCATCGTCTACCGTGGTCTCTACTTCGGCATGTACGACTCCTTCAAGCCCCTCCTGCCTGACTCCCTCAAGGGTAACTTCCTCGCCAACTTCTCTCTCGGTTGGGTCGTCACCACTGCTGCCGGTATCGCTGCCTACCCTCTTGACACTATCCGTCGTCGCATGATGATGACCTCTGGTGAGGCCGTCAAGTACAAGAACTCCTTCGATGCTGCCCGCCAGATCATTGCCAAGAACGGTGTCAAGTCTCTGTTCAACGGTGCCGGTGCCAACATCCTCCGTGGTGTTGCCGGTGCTGGTGTCCTGTCCATCTACGACCAGCTCCAGGTGCTCATGTTCGGCAAGGCCTTCAAGGGTGGCTCTGGTTAAAAATCTTATCCCTTAACTGTGTATTAGACTATGACGAAACGCGGATTTGGGTGGGGAATAAAAGGGAGAACGGATGGGAACCAGGTTGTTCAGGGGAAAATATCCTCGGTTGATGGTTTCTGCAAGCAACTAGTCTTTGCGGGTTAGACAGGCATCGGCACGGCGTACTTTTCTTTCTGGGCTTTGCCGTGCTTTCTAGGTCGCTGTAATTTATACACCTACGCAATTTCCAGTGTCGTATGCAAATAAACGTCTCCATTGTGAACCTGTTCTCGAAAGGTGTGAAAACTCCCAACTCAGACTCAACATGTATGGGAACTATACGTAGTAATGATGTGTTATTTAACCTCGAAATTTAGGTGATATTGTCAACTCACAATATTCTCCTAGCGTTTGATGCAACTATATTCGTGAGGTGATATATCTGCTTCATGTCAAAATTGCGGTGTTGGTTCACAACGATCATGTGACGTGACAACTCGAGCTGCTTCATGGACCCCACAATAACTTTTGTAAACCTCGAAGTCAATTAATCATCAACGCGGTTGCATTCCCCTAGAGACGCGTCTAGCACAACTTTATATCGACTTCATCTTTCAACTAGCGCTAGAGAATCCTCGCAGAAGTTGAAGCGATTGAAGATGCCACCAAAAGCAGCCTCCGGAGGGGGTGCCCGAGGTGGTCCCAAGAGTACTAAAGCCCAGCCAGCTAAAGCAATAGCTGGCGACAACGTAGATCAAGACATTGATCCGTTTGCCTCGTCTGCGGCCGAAGACGAACCAGAGGAAGCTGCTTCGGCGCCTCGACGTTCAGCTGGAGAGGAGCAGGCCGAGACCGAGAAGGCCGTCCCCCGAGAGCTTCTCACGCGCATCCTGCACGAATTCTTTGCCAAGGATGCTACGCGCATGTCGAGGGACGCCAATGCGGCGGTGGGCAAGTACGTCGACGTATTTGTGAGAGAGGCCATTGCGCGGACCGCAGTGGAGAAGAAGGGAGGGTTCCTGGAGGTTAGTATTACCTATCTATCAACAGGAGATGTTTCTGGAATGGAAAAGCAGGCTAATAATTGGTGTAAAGGTTGAGGATCTGGAAAAGATATCCCCACAGTTGCTTTTAGATCTGTGAATGTGCAGCGCAGCAAGCCCAGCAGCAGCCCTTTTTGCATATATGCATAGAGACGGACGAAATGTATCCAACAAAGCTGTCATTAGCATGAGCGCACCCTAAGGAATGCGAGAATCAAAAAGATCCGACTCCCGCCGAGGAACAAATGTGGTATTAATCAGACTGAAAGCGAACTCGACTTCGAAACTTGATAGACCACCTTTAAGGATACAAAGTATATGTAACAGTCGCATGGCTTGTAAGAATTGACACAGGCTAACTGCCATACTCGCCGTTCCCCCCACGGACAGCTTATCTGGTTTCAACACAGCTGTTGCAAACAGCATCTATCTGGCTGTCTGAGATCTACGCGCTTGGAGGACTCCGGAAAGCACTTGGGCATGTGTTGGACCTACGTTTCTAAACCCCTCCTGAAAAAAAGGCCAAGAATACTGCATAATGATGGATGGCCAAGAGTGAACCTGTGAAGAAGACAAATAGTATCTAGCCCTTGACATCTGTACGCGCGTATTAATTTCGAAGCTGCTACGCACCCGAGATCTGGATGCTGGATCTTCCGACCCCTCTCAAGGCTGTCAAGCATTTGGTATGTGTGGGGTTATGCAAGGCTGCGACATGACTTGGATCGCGAGACGAGATGGTGCGACCAGTCAGCGTTGGCGGAAACGAATTAGAGTAATAATGGCTAATCATGATGGGCAAGACATCGAAAATTATGAGAAATGAGTTAGTATGTAAAGATTTGCAGTCTCTAATCTGATGCGATGCTGGACTTGCGGGTTGTCGCGAATCGGGCTGGGGACTGAAACCGGGGGTGTTTCGGGTGTGTCGGAGCCTTGGACGGTGAAGCACCACCCGGATTCCCTGGGCCTTTGAGCAAGCAACCGGACTATTACCATAGATTGTACGCATACTTACTGTTTTTTTTTTTTTTTTAGATAAAAAAATCGATATTGAGAGCATAATGTTTTTGTGCGCTGAGAGTGAGAGAGCCAATTCACGAAGAAAATTGTTTCTCAAGACCACTAGGAATGCTCGTCGCTCATCAAAAAGCTGGGATGCGATCCATCATCCATGTAACAGTACGGAGTCCACGAGGAAGTAGTAAGGATTCAATTGATGAGGGGAAGAAGTGGCCAGGATGCACCTCAGCAAGCGCCCTCAGCCCGGTCGCCGTGAAGCCAATGAGGATAATGTTTCACACCACCTCGACCACTGACAATGGTGGACGCTTCCCCCAGGCAAGAAACACTGCTTCACAATCCGTCGCCTCAAACACCCACTGATGCGGCCCCGGGCTGGGCTTGTCTCATGATGCTCCTGGAAAGAGAGAGGCTTGTACTTGTACAGCCGCTCTACTCCTGATTCAGGAGCGGCAATTAACAAGACGCAATTCGGGGCCATGAAGAACAAAGTTGATAAAAGGTCGTCATGTTTCCTGCCCGTTCCAGACTCTTTCCTCTCTCTCTCCTCATCCAAAAAAAAAACATCTATTCAGACTTTGCTACGGGTCATTTTTTTTCTTTCGCGTCTTCGTTCTTTCTTCTCTTTTAATACTTCACTTCTTTCTGCTTGTCAGAGGCTAGACCTTGACAGCAAACAGCGCCAGTCGCTTTTCGTGTTCGAAATTTTGAAACTCTTCAACTTTCGATTGTTCGCTGCTTGAACTAGAGGGCCGGTTCTCTCGTTCCAATCTCTTAAAAAGAAAAAAAAAAGAAAAAAGAAAAAAAGGAAACCCCCTTACACTCTCATTCCTTCATTCGTACTACACAAATCAGTTTCAAAATGTTGTTCACAACACTTGCTGCTACTGCTCTGCTGAGCGTTGCTCAAGGTATGTTTAGTTTATGCCTCCATTCGTCATGTTTTGACTTGACATTCTAACAATTTCCTCTCTCCAGCCGTCGACGTGCAGGTTGTCTACGTTGGCCAGAACCCAGCCAACAATGTTACCGGT
Source organism: Trichothecium sympodiale (assembly GCA_003012115.1). Classification (NCBI taxonomy): domain Eukaryota; kingdom Fungi; phylum Ascomycota; class Sordariomycetes; order Hypocreales; genus Trichothecium; species Trichothecium sympodiale. Next base: position 114,777 of record PXOB01000137.1, read on the forward strand.
AACCAGTTCTGGCCCGAGAAGATCACCGCAGAGCCCGGCTCCATGGTGCAATTCCAGTTCTGGACAGGCAACCACACCGTCACCCAGTCCAACTTCGACAACCCTTGCCAGCCCATCACGCAGAACGCCAACGGCACGGCTGTCGAGGCGATCAAGTCTGGTTTCCAGCCCGCCGAGGAGAGCGCGCCTTTGGGCATGATCCCCGTGTATACCGTCATGATCAATGACACGAGCCCTCTGTGGTTCTACTGCGGCCAGGGACAGCACTGCGCTGGTGGCATGGCCATGGTCATCAACGAGAAGTATGTCAACGCCCCCCCTTGAATATTAAGCCTTTTTGATCGTATATTAACAGCACACAAAGTACCGGTGCCAACGCTACTCGCTCGCTTGAGGAGTACAAGAGCTTGGCTGCTGGCAACACTCCTGGTGAGGGCTCGGCCGGTGGTGACGATACTGAGGGGGGTGATGACACCGACGGAGGCGACAGTACGGATGGTGGTGAAGGTACCGAGGGTGGTGACAGCACTGATGGTACTGATGGCACTGAGGGTGGTGATAGCACCGGTGGTAATACCACTGAGGGCGGCGATAACGCTACCGGTGACAACACTGAGGATATCCCAGCCGAAGAGACTGGCACCATCGGCGATGATCAAGCAGTAACCGCTTTGGCTGCTACTCTGAAGTCGCCTCTTGTTGTACTCCTGAGTGTCGCAGGTGCTATGCTGCTGTTCTAGACGACTCGGTTGCATAATGCACGAAAGACACTGGAGGGTGTTTGGACCTTGAGTAGGAAACGTCAGTATTTTGTTTTTTCTTTTATTCATCCGAGAGATGTAAATAATACCCATTGGGACAGGGGGCAAAGGTTTTTACGGTATAAGCTTAGCACAAAGGGAGGAGAAGGAGTGTATCACTGCTTTCCGGAAATCGGTCATTCCGCACCGCGGGATTCTAGAGCACCAATGCGCAGTTTCTTTACCTCATCAGCGGACCTTGTAGAAGTTGTAAACCGTATGTGACATTGCTTGCTCGAATTTGAATCTCATTGTACTTGAGTAGGGTTTCTCAAGAGTTTTGTGAAACCTTTCTCTTCTTCCTCGACTTTTGCGCCGAGGTGCAAAGTTCCTTGGGCGGCATCTTCTCCAACCAGTCCTCATCCCTCTTTAGGTATCCCACTCGGCTGTACTTCTTGCTCTTGGCGAAGAAGTCGACCCAGTGCTTGAGCCCCTTGTATACCTTGGCCTTGGCCTTGTCCAGCTCCTCCTCCTTTAGCTGCGCCATCTCCGCGGCCGTCCAGTGTGCGTCTGTGGCCGGGTCGTCGAGGGGTAGGTACATCAGCTCGACGCCGCGCATGTCTGGGGTGAGGTCCTCCTGGAAGCATCCGGTCACGTAGGCGCGCGAAGCGTCGACGCCCGCGAAGAAGTGGTATGAGCCACCGGGGCCGTAGATGTGGCGACCGTTGGAAACATCGTAGATGGTGCCGTTGATGGCAAGATACACGGGCTTGTCTGCGTCGCTTCCATCGTACAAGGCCAGCTCCTCGGGAGTCAGGTAGATGGGACCGCTCTGTGTTGTTGCGCTGATCAGTTTTTGCAATCATGCTGACGAGAAGCGGAGGTGTTGTCGACTTACAAGCTGAGCTTTCCACCAGTCCACGCGCAAGTAATCCGGCTTGTGCTGCATGCCCCAGAAGAAGCTCTCGCCCCCGCTAATGAGATAGCTCAAGCCGCACGATGCGACAAAGATGAAGCTCAGGACGCGCATCACGTCCAGCCAGATTGAATCGTCCTCTTCGCTGCGCTTGATCGACCCATTGTCTACCGACGGTCGCTTTCGCTGGCGCAGCGCAGAGTCCGGCATGCTTGCGATTTGTTATTTGTTTGAAAGAATGGGGAATTGAAATTGGTGAGATGAGAGCGGGGAAGAAAGAGAGGGGGAGAAAGAGAGGGGGGGGCAAGGGGTACGTATTTGAAATATAGTCAGATATTTAGGAAGAAAGAAAGAAAGAGGTCATTCTCCGGATCCCAATTCTCCGGTTGGTTTGAGTAAACGTATATGTAGGTATTCATTCGTAAGACCTCCCACGAACAAACCCCACGGGTCGCCCAAAGCGGCGGCGCCGGCGAAGTCTATACCGGGAACGGAGGATCACATGCGCAGCCGGTCAGACACAATTACTATGGACAGTTTTATTGTCATGTCGATGTGTCCGTCGGGGGATTGAGGGTGTGAGGGTCGAGGTGGAGTTTAGCCGGCTGGTTGGCTGTCACCACAGCAACATCAGCTCCACTGTACCGCACGCTACCTACCGTGACAGGGGTTCAGTGTGGGAATTGCAATTATCTGCGGTAAACACCACTCGGCTCGCCAAATATCTTTTGACAGGCCACAATTGAGACACTTTTTCGGCGAACCTCTTTATTTTCTGACACAGAGTTCATCACCATCGCCAATACCATCATCAAGCCGCTATAGTTACTGAAGGACATATTGATGGTCATTGAGCACTCGAAACAGTCTATCTTTATTCCACACTATCCCGAAATCCAAGCAACAGACACCGCCAATGGACACAGAAACTAGCCCTCCCTGCTCGCCCACCAGGGGCCCCCTCCAAAGCCTTTCACCGGCCAAGGTCAACCAACAAAGCCAACCCGAACATGGCCGGAGCGAGTCTCGCAGCTCAGTACACGACAAGGTCAGCCAGTTCAACAACTTGGGCGTGCCGACAACCGGCCGCTCGCTGGAGCGCAAAACCGCCGACGCGGCACTAAAGCGCGCCATGCTTGGGCGAGAAGAAGCCGAGACGGAGGCGCGTCGGCTGAGGGAAGAGGTGAAGGCTTTGCACAGAACCATCGAGGAGGGAAAGGAGAGGGAACGAAAAGTCGGCGAGAGATTAGAGGCGGTCATGGTAAGTCATTTTTTCGGAAAGCCTCGGGCCCGGAGGGAATTGCTCACCCCATGATTAGGAGAATTACGGACGTGCCAAGGAGACACATGCGCACACTCAAACCCTTTGGGAAAAGGAAATCCGCCGAGCCAGGAAAGAAACATTCAAGTCGCAGTCGGGCGTTGTTAAGCTTCAGGAAGAGCTCAAGGCTGCCCGCGTGTCGGCCAAGTCCCTTGAGGAACATATCAAGCGCGAAAAGGAGCGAAGTCGTGTCAGGGAACAGGAAGCCTTTGAGGCTCGTTACCAGATCGTGGGCGTGCAAGAGCAACTGGACCAAGCCTTGGAACGAATCAAGGTCATCGAGCAGGAGCGAGATGCCTTCAAGACGGCGGCGAAGAACGAGGAGGTTGCCCGCGTCGCCGCCGAAGGTCGAATCCCCTTACCGCAAACGCAGCCAGGAGATGAATTCGCGTCGCCGCCGAAGAAGAGGATATCGAGCGGTCTCAAGAAGAGGAAGATGAACGACGACGGCGGGCGCATGTCACTCTCCATGCTGGAAATTGAGTCTTCTGCTGCAAGTGAAATGGAGATTGAGGAGCTCACACAACAAGTACTGTGGGAGAGGAACAGGGCTGAGAGGGCTGAGGAGCTGGCTGAGTTCCTGCAGGCCGAATGCAGGATGCGCATCTGCTCCTGCGGCAAAACCAGGAAGACTGTCACTGTATCGACCCAGTCCGAGCCTGAGGAACCGATCATGAAGCGTGTTGCGGAAGAGCCTGAAGAAAAGGATGAGCAGGACGACGCTGAAGATCATCTTGAGCCTCCAGTCCTTAGGATGCACCCTGATGTTCAAGAGAAGGCTACGACGCCGGATACAGCAGAGGGCAGCCAACACCAGGAGCCTGAAGAATTGACGCATCAGTCAGAAGGGCCCAGGTCAAAGAAAGGCCCCCGCCGCAGCACCATCTTCTGTCCGAAGGAAGGTGTGTTTCGTACCGTCACCGAGCAAGAAGCCATGATTCTTGAGGCCCAAAAAGAGGCTGAAATCGTCGCACACAGAGAAGAAGAGACTGTTGAGCATCATCAAATCAAGCCAGAACAGCACAGTCTTCATGATCACGAGCAGCCCCAGGAGCATGGGCCAGAGCCGCAAGATCACCTGCAAGAACATGAATACGAACATGAGCTTGAGCATCAGGAGCGTTACGGACAGGAGTATATACAAGAACTGGAGTTGGAGTTGGAGCAGCAGCCACCTTCACCGATAGACGAGGAGGTCATGCGAAACCCACGAATGTACGCCAGAACCCCCTCAGCTGACCCTCCCACCTTTGCTATGCTTGGAAAACAGAGAGCCTCGCTCATGTCACTGCTCAACGCTCCGCACAATGACCCTCAATCCAATCCTCTGCCAAGTTCCTTCAGCGTTCCTGTGGTGGAAGCCGCTGACTATCCACAAGGGCCCCATCGTCACTCGCAGCAGAGCGACTATAAAACTGAGTATGACGAGGACGAGCACCGGTCTCTGCGCCACGCGTCCCTGGAATCGCGCCCACAATCCTCTGCTACCCTCTACTCCGTCACCACCACAACCACGTCTGTCCCCATCCATTGCGAGGACCGCAAAAGTTCTACCTCGTTCAGCGACAAGCTTCGCACCCCATCGACCGGCAGCAACGCTAGCTTCGACACCAAGAACCCCGCCCTCACGCCAACCATGACGCGTGAGCAAGCCCTGGCTAAAATCCGCGAGCGGAGGGGTAGAGCGAGGAGCGCCGCGCAGGGCCAGCCGCCCGCCACGAAGAAGCCCGTCTCGGGAGGACCCAGTAGGAACATGAGTGCGCCGTCCGGCAAACCCTCTAGCAGGCTAGGGAAGTCGCGCTCGTAGATGGTGTGTGATATCACTCTCACAAAAAGGGGACAAGGGGGATGATTTCTTTTCTTTACTCTCTCTTTCTCTTTTCTCCCCGCTCTTTTTTTACGCCTTATATGATTGTACGACATACCCGGGGGGCGTTTCCCATTGTTCTTTCTTCAGTCATTCTTTCAAGACTCTTGCATTTTCTGGCCGTTTTGGTGCTTTGTTCCAGCAGAAAGGTTTGAGGGACAGAACGAAACAAGCGAGGTGCAGGAGGCGTTTTTTTTTTTGATGCATTTTCTGGATCCATCCATTTTGATTTTCCCAACTACATATAATAAAGCTCTCTACCAGGGGCCGATAGGGGCAAGAGGGGTTGGAGGGAGGACGTGCTTTGTATAGATGCTGTAGCGATACCTGTCTGGATTGTCCAACTCAATACCACCTTGGTTTCTAGTCTCATAAGACCTAGTTGGTGTGAGATGTGCTGTTCTCTGCTTACTCCGCATATTCAAGCAATGTATATTGATTATATACAGCTTATATCTATCAAGACCAATATTACAATGATTAGATATTATGTATGTGTCGTGACCCTAACAGAACGCCAACTCAGATGAGACTTCAAGTATGCCACAATAGAAATATATCGAGCTCAACTACCCAAGGAATTCCCTAGACGCGTTCCTCCCCTGCTCCGAGCTCACGGCATCAATCTTTACAGCTACGAGAACACACTCGACAGCGCTCTTGCCGCCCCGGGAGGGCCGTATACGTATCCTCCACTGGCCTGTCCTAACGATCCAAGTTTCATTCCCGTCCCCGTCGACGCGCCTCCTCCTCTTGCGATGGTTGTGTGACGTCGTCTCTGTGTCAGAGAAGGATTCGAGTGAATTCCCTTCTTCGCCGGTGAAATTGAGTTCCTTGCCGTCGAGCAGGACGTAGGACTCGCTTTCAAACAGGACGCGCACGAGGTCCTCGCTGAGGGGCGTGTTGCCGGGCGTGGCCGGGTGCGAGGCCACGCCTCCCGAATTCATGAGCAGGCCAAGAGGCTGCGTCGTCGGCGGGAGGTTAAGCTTGGTGGCAAGAACCTCGAGGAGCCTGGCTACCCGGGTGCGGGTGTCGTTGAAGAACTCAGCCCTAGCGACGGAGCTATTACTGGACATGTGAAGCTTGGTCATCTCGCCCCCAATCTCCAGCACAAGCTCGGCCGGCCGGTCGTCGACAAAGGGCCGGGCGTAGTTGACCCAGCCCGAGGTGCTGCGTTCGTCGCCGCTGTCCTCGTGCGCGATACTGACGCCACTCTTCTGCACATTCTCCAGCTTGAGCGCAATCTCGTACCTGTTCCTCGCAAGGTTGAAGCTGAGCTTGTGGGCAATCAGCTTCTGCTCCAGCCCCTTGAAGTGGAAGTAGCGCGCGTCACGCAGTAGATCCTGCCGATGAGCCTCATCTCTGATGTCGACGGGATAGCCCCTCAGGAACCGCAGAAGCTCGGCAAACGTATCGGCGCTGCGGTTAGGCACAGCCGGGGGGATGATCGAGGGCGGGCGCAGGAGACCTTCGCGGTCCAGGCCGGGAAACAGGTCGTCGGGCCGGGAGAAGAAGGCGGCGAAGCCAAGCGAGAAAAAATTGGGCGAGTTTCCAGGGTCGTTGAAAATCTCGCGGGGGATCTGGAATTCCCGGTGTCCGATGGAGATGAAGATGCTCTCCTCGCCGAGTTGCGACTTCAGCCTAGGAACTGCACACAAGGCGCGGGTTTCGTCAGTTCTCGGCAAGACGGCATTGGAGGGGGAGGGAGAGGTTTGTGATGGGTAGTGCGACGGTTACGTACGATTGTAAAACTCGGCATCGGCAAAGAGTCGAACAAAGTGCGTCCCATCGCGGGGAGTAACATGATAACCCTGTAGATGCAAGGCAATGTCTCGGAACGTCACAGGGTCGCGATCAATGTACAGAGTCTTAAGGGAGCCGGCATCCTCGCCGTTCTCCTCGGCTTTGACGAGTTGGCAACGGAAGTATTGCGAGAAATACGAGGGAGCTGTAGAAAGTTTGGACACGACGCGCAGTCAGCAACGTCTACTTATCATAATGTATGTTAAGGCGATATCAAATCGGGACTCTTAACTTACCATCCGAAGACAGCGATGCGCCGGAGAGTTTGAACAGCTCGCCGCCGATTTGTATAGGGAAAACGCGCTCGTGGGGGAGAATACGCGGGATCTTGGTGATGGGATGATTGTCGTCGAGCACTTCGGGTACAACGGGTCCGGCGCAGGATGGTGTACTGGGGCTGCGGGAGGCCATGACCGTCATGGAGGTGGTGCGAGTGCGCGCGGCTGCTGCTGCTGCTGCTGCTGCTTCTTTCTGCCCCGTCGCGACGTCAAATGGTTCATGGTCGCTGTAAGGTTACAGAAGGGATGGAAAGTTCTATTGAAGGAGGCAAGGATACTTCCTATTCAAGGTAGGGGCAGTAGGGTACCCTAGGGTAATTACTAGTAGAAGCAACTACCTTCCCGAATCCGCCCGGATGCGTCAAAGGCAACAGGCGCGACTGCATACATTTATTCCATGCATCTACGGGGTACCGTACCGAGTACTGCCACTACGATACCTTCTTCAGTGCTCTGGTGGCTATATCGCTTTCAGCATTGCTCAAACACAGGATCGAGATTCTTGAATCACGCTTACAGAATACTTCATAATGCGTCCGCCATATGTAGTACGGAGTACTCCTCGGATAAAGCATCTCGCCTGATGCTGTGGAACTTGTGACAGCACCTGCGCAACATGTGATTGACGTGGTTTGCCATCAAAGTGTGTCTAATAGAGGCTGCTCTCGACTTGTCTTGACACTACTACGCGATCCACACGTCTCGGACTGTTCTATTTCAATGGTAATAGCGCCTCCAACACTCATCTATGTACTTCCCTTACCCAGGCTCCAGGGACACTATGCCCATCGCGGTATGACTCCCAGTCGGGCATACCTAGCCTACCTGTCTTTTGACATGCATCTTGTGGGAACGGAACAGCCCCAAGCTCTCATTTGGGAAACTCACTGGCTGAATTGTGAGTACGGAACGTAATACTTTTACAATGCTTTTGCAGTGTGTTGTCGTTCGAATTTCGTTCAGGCGAGTGCAACCTAGGGCTAGATAATACATCACCTCAAACTCAAGCGGTCAATGTAGTATAATTAGTCAACTCACGGCAACGTCATGACACACTTTGCTTATGTAACCTTTCTCTGGTTTATTCTAGAGATATCTCAGCTTCGGTAAATTTTCGAAGCTCTTGCCCCTCTATGCCTACTCGTAAATGCGATAGCGCCTACTGCATAGAAGCTGGTGGTCAATGTGAACCCCTCTTATCCGCATCAAGCTGACCCATCCAATTCTCTTGTTATTAAGCAAAATCAGATACCAATTGCTTTTTCAGGTCTCGCAACTCGGTTTTGGGTGGCCTTGGATTCGGCAATGGCTCACTACTAAAGTATCGCACATTGTAGGAAGGGGATATTAGGGCTGTGACGCAGGTCGAGGCAGTTGTCGTTGATGCAAAACTGTGTCGTGAAGGGGGGGCCACAAATGCAACCCTTTCTCCGCTTTCGTCAAGAGCTGTTGATCAAACCCGCAGGTCGAAGTCTTTGCGACACAGGAAATCTCGTGCATTTCCGATAATATCAATAGAAATGTCAGCTTTCGCTAAAGCTGTCGGGTAGTATAAACGGCGAAGATTGTATGCGTAGTATGTACGTAGTACGGAGTAGAGAGAGCCATAGGGCTTAGGCAGGTTCCACCCGTGTGCATTTCAATTCCTAATCAGGAAGGATGTCACGGACCCACAGACATGACCAGAGACCCCTGCGTCCCTGAATCTCCTTGTGGACCCCTCGGTGGCAGTTGGACGACTTCACGTTAACATTTCGGATAGCAGCCTTATTCGTATTCATAGTCTTATGCTGAAGAGAGGTCCAGCTGGTCCAGATGATGAACTTGATACTTACTTGGCCATAGATAACAGGTCCATTCTCATTGCACTGTGGGTTGTCGAAGACGGCCAGAATTTCTTCTTGGCTCCCGAGTGGAAGGCTGCTTTGCATCAGCCTCCTGCCCGGTCGAGCTCCTTCGGTGGCCCTAGGCCCTCCTACACCTTCAATGGCCGTCTCAGTATCTGGCCAAAGCTAGTAAAAGAGATGCGACTGATACAGGGCGGCCAATTGCATCTCAATGATCTGCTTGTCAGTGCCGCATGCTTGCATGAGGAGCTACAAAAGCTCCTCAAGGAACTCGATTCCGACGGCGTGCCTCTGCCTGGCGAAGCCCAGAGGTTCAATCTATCCAGGGTCGTACCTGATCCTGATGCGCACATTGGCGAGGAGTACGAGTTTGCCCAATACGACACCGCGGAGATGGTCATCTCATACTACACAGTGAGGTGTTTGTGTGATTTTCAACACGCTATGGGCCTTGGAGAAACTGCAAGGCCTGCCTTCTGATGCCACCTACTCCACCTACCTTCAAGACTGTCACAGGTGCTGGATGTCGCTTCCCTACCTCAAAACCATCGGATCCTTGGCCTCGATGCAAAAACTCGACTCCATTTCTCTTGACGTATGAGGCAGCGGGCCCTGAGGTTAGGAACGAAATCCTTGATTGGATGATCAAGCATGATCAATATGAGAAAGAGACTCCCTGCAGATAGAGACGGTGTCGAGCAGGTTATCCTCAACGTCGGGAGAGGGATGACGGGTCGCCAGGCTTTCGATACCAGTCCCCCCAACCTCTGCACCTTCATCGCCCGCTAAGTGATCCCGAGCTCAGCCGACAAGCTTCCTCGGGGCTGCAAGCGCCAACAGCACACCAGCGACGTATGCGCCATAACAGTCGCAATGAAACCTCCCATAACAGGGTATCAAAAGACTTCCCCCCTCACGATTGGGATGCTTCAGTTTTGGGAAAATGTCTGGGTTGTTCTTTCAATTCATTTTGAGCCGGAGCTTGGCGAGAGGATACCGAGGTCCATTGAAATTGTTCCAAGTCAGGGAGGGGGTTTGGGCGTATAAATACTGCTGATATGTACTAATGAGTAATTCCAAGTTTTGCAATACATGTCATAGACCGTCAAATAACGGGCTTAATCTTGGAATACGATGAAGCTACGTATTGTCTAGATACTATGCAATTGGATGGTCATAAGATCTGATCTCCTGAATTTATATTCGCTGCTGACCGGCTACGTGAAGAAAGCCAGCGACACAGGAGGAGTTGGAATGAATCAATAAATATATGTACTAGTTATTGCTAGTATATTGGTGTATTTTTCCTTGTTTACCTGTATGGGCCTTGACTCCTAAATGTGAAACCGCGCCATGCGCAGTAAATTGCAAACATTAAAAACCATCATGGTATCGTGAAAGCCAGCGTTTCTCCTCGATAATAAAGAGCCCCCCCATCTATTTTCCCATCAACTCCACGCCGTTCCTCACGACGCCAACCACGGCGCCCGTCTGGACCATTTCGCTCCCGCCGCCGGAGATCCTGTGCTCCACTTCAGCGAGACCCTCCAGCCAGGTGATCATGACCTCGGGCTTGACCTCTAGCTTTGACAACTCCTCGGACAGAGCCGTCACAATGTCTGCCAGAGCCAGGCCCTTGGCTACCTTGAGGGCGTTTATGGTGCTCAGGCAACTCGTCACGTCAGATGTCTTGAGCAGCGTGGACATGATCTCTGTGATGGCATCGGGCGGCGGCGCGGCGATGCAGTTGTAAATCGTCTCCGTGGTGATGGTCTCCCGCACCACGTCCTTGTCCGGGATCCTGGGCTCGTCCTTGAGGCGTAGCGGCGTGCTGGACGCATGGCACGCCTGCAGGACGTTGAGGGCGCGGCGCATGTCGCCTCTGCTGAGGCGAACGAGGGCGTCGACGGCCTCGGCGCCAATCTTGACCGTCTCCTCCTCAATAACCTTGTCGACGAGGACGCGGATGTCGGCCTCCTTGAGCGGGCTGAAGCGGAATCGCGTGCAACGGCTGAGCAGGGCCGGGCTGAGCTTGTGGGCATAGTTGGCAATGATGCAGAAGCGCGTGTTGGCCGTGTACTTCTCCATGATTCGGCGCAGGGCCATCTGCGCCGTGTTGGTCATGGCGTCGGCCTCGTCGAGCACGATGAGCTTGTACGCCGCCACCGAGTCCTTCTTGGCCGCCGCACCACCCATGTTGAAGATCTGCTTGGTGCTGGCAAACGTCTTGATCTGCTCGCGCACCACGTCGATGCCGCGGTCGTCTGACGCGTTGAGCTCTAGCACCATCTGTCTGACATTGGCGGGGCCGTAGATCTTGCGCGCGAGCGCCAGGATCGTCGACGTCTTGCCCGTGCCTGGGGGTCCGTAGAGGAGGAGGTGTGGGAGTCGATTCGAGTCGATGAACTTGTTGATCGTCGAGAGGATATCCTGGTGACCTGAGACGTCGTCTAATGTTGCCGGGCGATATTTCTCGACCCTGGGAGAACATTGCGTTAGCTCTCGTTCAAGAAAACATATTCTGCTCGTCACTTTGCACGCACCATGGCAGGCTGTCTTCTGCTTCAACCGGTAGGTTTGCAGCGCTGCGTTTCCCTTGCTTGGCTTCAGACGAGAATGTGATGTCGTTGGACGGCGCATGGCCATCAACATCCATCTCATCGTCGGAGCCAGACATTTTGATATGAATTGGCGTCTTGTAACGAAAAAAGGTATAATTAACGGTCAGCAGCAGCTTCAGAAGTAAAGTCGACGTCAGCTATTAGCTGAAGATTACCTCTGCCGCCTGCTAATTAGGTCCCTACCTCAGTTATTAGTGGGGGGACGCGGTTGGAGCGCGTCTCACGTGTCGCCCATTAAAAAATCCCTAGAAGTTTTTGACCAATTGACAGCTAGGGATCCAGTTACCAGAGCAGCCTATTACAGCACCTTTTACGGTGATATCTTGAAAAGTTGCCAAATCTCCGCCCTTCCCTCTCGTCAGGGACGAGTGATGAATGCGAGTATAAGTATTATCAACATTGATCGGTCTATTAATCGTGCTATGCTAATAGTGCCCCCTCAAACGCAACTTAACCACGCTCAGCATGCAAAATTCCCTATATGTACAAGAGGAAGAGTTCATCTAGGAGAAGAAGTTCTTCTCTATGATAATGTCGTGTCGTCGTTCCCATAACGAATCGTCGGCCGCTTCGTTTCTATTCACTGTAGCGAGAGGTGGTTTGTGCCTAGGCCCACAAACTCAAACATTATAGGGATGAGCGCCACGGCAAACCATGCGATACCTTTGCGCTATGTGTCAGCTTTGGATTTTTGGTAATTGAGTAATAGGCGCATTAATGTCCAACACACCTGTATAAACAACGAGTTTGGTCACGACCTCGACGTCGTATCTCACACGTGGTTTCACTAGTTGTGAAAAGACCAGCTTCTCATCAAACTCGTCCTCTTCATTCTCGTTCAAAGGTGCTTGTTGTCCATCTGCCCCTCTGATTGGCGAAGTTGCTTTGTTCACATCGCCCATCTGCTGCTCATATTGCTGCAAAGATGACTTCTGTGCCCCCGAGGCATGAACATTGCGGCCTGACTGATCTTCATTCTTCTTAAGCTCAACGTTACTAGGCTTACTCCTTAAGCTAGGGTTGCTACTCATGCTTTCCCTACGCCGCCGTTCCCTGTAGGCAAGCGTCTCGTAAGCATCAGCGGCACTCTGGGGGCCGATAGAGACGGAGCGTCCTCGCGTTGTGGGATGGCGGATTCCCTCAACCATGCGGGGAAAGTCTGATGCTGCCGGGAACAACGTGTCAAGTCTAGAACCCGCAGGTACCGACTTGTACTCGCTAGCTGGCGTAAAGAAGCGGCGCGGCAGGGTCAGGCCAGAGTTTTCGATGAAACGGAAGATATGAGGAAGGATCTTCAACATGAAAGGCTTCATGGTTTCCCTCCAGGCAAAGATGACAAGCACGCCGGCTATGATCCTGGCGATGTTGATCCATAGACCCAGAGGCCGTATATCGACCGTAGTATTTGAGTGCGCATTGGTTTCCCAAGGATCACCCGGAATGCGTCCATAGGTCCAAGTACCAAACTCGAGACCAATAACAACGCCCGCGAAAGCTACACTGTCGTCAAAGCACGGGCAGTCATCCGCAGGCTCGGGGTGAATTCGCACGAGGGCCACCACGACGAGCCCGGCGACAGCGGGCGCAACCCAAGAGGCAGAATGCATATACTCATCCAGACTTGGGCCATAGTAGAATTCCACCAGGGAGATGGCAGCGCCAAGTATAGATCCAATGATGACATCCAGAAATCCATGCATGCCGCAGTATAAACGGCCAAACACAATTGAAACTGCGTAGAAGTAGGAAAGTATCTCCAGGCCAAGCTTGACCCCTGGAGAAAGGGTATTGTCTGGGTCCCTGAGCATCAACAGACCGTACACGGCCACTGACACGGCATTGGCGCTATGCGTTGAAGGGAAACCATACTCTAGGGCCGCTGATCCGGACATGGTGATACGCTGTAAAGGTGGTGATAGAGGTCGAGGTAACGAGTAGAAGTCCTTGATGAATCCCGTCCAAAAGACGCCCAGCGCCAGGATGTGAACCAGCCTGAATCGCAAATTAGTTAGCCTCTGCCTCACCTGGTCCGAAACCGCATTTCCTGTATTCAACTCACCCTTTCCCAAACGCAGGATACCCGCACCAGAAGAGAATTGGCAGTCCAATCATGAAAAAAGTGTGCGTGCCGAGATTGGCTGTAATGGCAAAGTAACTATCTAGCGCGGGCGTACGCAGCTTGTCCTGCAACCACGCCAGGTACGGCGTCTCCCATCGTATCAGAGGCAGCGCTGACTGGCGCACGGCATACCGCCACTTGGGCAAGGCCTTCTTATCTGCGCGACACCACACTGTCAGTCTTTTTATTTCCTCTGCTTGCTTGCTTCCTCCCTTGCCTGGTTCCTCCACGAGTTGCGAGTTCTATGCGTACAGTGATCTAGGCTTCGGAGACCGGCGTCTGGAACGTCGCTAGGGGTTTCAGTCGTCATGGCGGGAGTAGCAAGCCGAGGCTTGGTCTACTGCTTTCGCTTCCTATCGTCGTTATGGCGCAGTTTGGAGGGGTTCGGGTGCGACGCAGAGATGTCAAAGCTGACATTGACATTGGGCCTCCCCGCTGGAACAGAATTACAAAGACAGCGGGGGCTCAGAGCCGGGGGTGTGACTGTGGTCGAATTGGAGGAGGCTGTAAGGAATGTTAGGGGATGTTGAGGGAAAGAAATTTGGAGATCAAGACAGCCCTGAAGAGCATTATCGACAAGTTGCGCTCAGTGTAATAGCGCTACTTTTTCCCCAGGTCGCATTGCCTACCAATCTGCCTGCAAGTAGGTAGTAGGTCGGGTGCTTGCTCCCCCACCACTTTCCCGCTACAGCAGCCCGCTAGGTTGCTTACCTTAGGTAGCCACTCGCTGCACCGTGCCTAGCGGGGGAAGGAAGGCCTACACACATCAGAGGCGCTTCCTTTTCAGGACAAGGGATTAGGGTAGATCTAACGGCATGCCCCTCGGTACGGAGTACTGAAATTATGAATACGGAGTACCATCTTGCTACTAAATATGTTACCTTCAAATAACCAATTAGAAGGCATTAACATCATTTCAGCTCATGCCAGCTGCCAGACATGTGTTAACAGACACTATCGTGTGCATGGCCTGATCCTTCGGCTAATCCTACAACATCAATTGTCTCTCACCTTCCAGTCTTAGATGAATTCCCCTCTTGTCAACAATCCCATATACAGCTGCTTAACCGTCTATGACTGCTAGGAGTAATGGACCAACCCGGGAGATCAAAGATTGATGTTTGGTACCTTGGTAATTAGATAAGAAGCGCGCTTCATGTATTACTCCGTACTCTACCATCAAAGTAGTGGGGCAATTTAACCCCGTCTAAGAATTCCTGCAGAACTGTCGAGGAGGTAGTATTATTACCAGACTGATACTTGTACACGTAGACATTTATTCCAAGTCATCATCCACTCTACATCAAAGGCAAACCCCCCGTATATCTCACCATGGTAGCCTCCCTCGCAGGCAAGCACTGCGCCATAGTCGGTGGAACGGGTATAATCGGTGCATCCATTGCAAAAGCCTTCGCATCTCGCGGCGCTGTCACTTCAGTTCTTGGCCGCCGAGCTTTGCAGCTCAAGGATGAAATCGAGCCTCAGCTACGTCCCTATGAGCCGCCGTCCTCTTCCACTCCGCGAGGTCTGACAGGACACAGGTTTATAAAGCTTGACCTTTCTCAGAAGGAGACGATTAAAGAGGTGTTTTCTTCAAAGATCACAGAGGTTGGCGGGGGCCTTGTATAGCGATATCCGATGATGAAGACGAAGCTGATGCATGCTGCACAGACCTCTGTTGGGCCAGTCGACATCCTCGTGAACTGCGCTGGTATTTCCCAAACTACGCTGCTCAAACGAACCCCAGATGCTGAGCTCTCAAACATACTGGATTCTAACCTCCTTGCTACAATGCTTGTATCAAAGCACGCAAAAATGCAACCAAGAGGTGCGTTAGATTGCAAGCTCTCTCATCACGCTTTATACTCAATCGTTGCAAAGGTTGCATCATCAATGTCTCGAGTCTCATGGCTATAAAAGGCACCATTGGCGCAACAGCATATGCTGCGTCAAAGGCTGGCATTATAGGTAAGTGACCCCAGAGTCTTCCTATTCATTATACAACATGCCTATACGTCTGCGCCCAAGATCTTACTACAGGCGCATTCAAAAATAACAAACATTTTGCATCTAGGCTTTACTCGTGCCCTATGTCTTGAAATGTCGGCGCGCTCTATACGCGTCAATGCTCTCCTCCCAGGTTGGGTCCAGAGCGAAATGTGGGATCGTAAGTCTTTCCGGCTCTCTTATGCCTCGTTCCAGTGTTCGCCAAAGAAAAGAAGAAGAAAAAAAGTCAAAGCCAGGCTCCTTATGCAACGCAAAGTATTGTACAGCTAATTAGTCAAAGATCTCAACCCAGATCTGAAAGAATTGTATCTTAAAGATACCCCTTTGAGTCGTGTGGCCACCCCTCAAGAAGTTGCGGAAGCGGCTGTTTTCCTCGCCACCAATGAGTTTGCGAACAACTGTGTCTTGAATCTTGATGGCGGGCTCAGTGCCTCATGAGGGATGCAGTATGGCTCATGCCATGGAATACCTTAATCGTCAGGGATGACCAAAGCACCATCTTCGTCCGCAATGACAATAATGTCATTTGCGCGGCTGGTCGTTTTGGCTTTCTTCGAAGGCTGGTCCCCGTCGTCGGTGTTTGACCTCTTCAGCCCCTTGGACTCGCCCTCAGTCTGAGACACACCATTCGGGCCGCTGATTTGGGGAGTAACGCCATTCACAGCCTTCTTGGGCTTGCTTGGGATATCAGGCTTTTCGGGACACGCAGCCTTGAAGGCACCTTGGTCGGCATCAAGAGTACTGTTTGAGGTTAGCATCAGAACGCGGCATAAGAACAGATTACGCTTACCCATCCTCGATGTTGATGACTACATTGACTCGAGGGTCTTCATCATCGTCGTCAACGACAGTCAAGAAGCTTCCTGCCTTGATACCTGGTAACAAATATTAGTTTAATATACTCATGCCATTATGTCACGTTGTCCTACCAAGATCCGCCAGTTTCTTGGACAAGTTGTCGGTCTCGTCTGGATCATACAAGATGCCGACCTCGTTACTGAGAGAAAATTCTTTGTCTCCAAAGCCCAGATGCTGCTTGGCAAGTCCGTTGACGATGTCATCCAATGTTGTCTTCGAAGGATCAACAGTGACCGAGGTGTTGAAGACGCTGCAGACTGGGCAATCAGGTTTAGGGGGTGATTGAATATCCGGATTCAGTAGCTTAGGCGAAGTGAATAACCCCAGAAAGACCTAGATTTTCTGTTAGTATGTCTCATCTATGGTTGTCGTACAGCAGACTATACCTCTTTCACGTGCTCATAGTCGCCTTTGAGCACCTTGAAGCTCTGCAGGACACAGGCACCAGCGACGATAGCATTGGCAGTAGCAATTGCAGGGATGATGTTACCTGCCATTTGCTTAATGTCGAACCGAGAATTGCGATCTATCCCGAAAATTGTAGAGCGGATATTTGCGCTCGCTGTGACGAAATCTAATGTATCCTCGTCGTCCTTGTCAAATGTGATGCTCGCATCAGCCCCTGAAGCACCCTTGGCTTCTTTCAATGCCTTGTACCGTTTGCTCAATCTTTCAAGGCTGTCGTTGAACACAACCAGGTTCTCCTCGAGCGACCATATTTTTTGCCCATCTGCCAAGACCCCTTCCTTCGATTCAAGTGCGTCTTTAGACTGGGACTGGAGGGTTTCGTACTTCAGGGGCTCGGGGGCACGTCGAGATTTCCACATATCCTCGACTCCTCGCAATCTCTCAATGTCGGTGCAGAAAACTTTGTCGAAAAGCATTTGTGGGAATTTGGGCGTGCCAATGGCATCTCTGATTCTCTTGAGAGCCTCGGACTCTTTCTTCAGCTCCTCAATCTCATTTGCTATAGCCAGAGTCAGCAACAGAAGCCCAACGAGCAACGATCGGAGAAGAACTTACCATTCTCTGCGTCAGCAGAATGATCAAAAGCTGAGATATCCTCACTGGCACCGAAGATCTCACTTGCGGAGGTCAGCTCACTACTTCTAATCCAGATGTGTGGGACTCACCTAAGAAGATAACTCTTGCCCCAAACCACGCAGTGAATAGGCTGGCTTGGAGTGCTCCGAATCGTACAAACGGGGAACGACTTGGGGACTTCCTTGGGGTTGCAATCGTAACAGGCTGTGACACCTTTCTTGATGACTTGGGCTTGTCCACGAAAACCAGTTGTGCCTCCATCAATCAAGGGCACGTCGGCTGCCAGGCACATTTTGTTGACATGTCGTCTTGCGTCGAGGTTGTCCAGAGCATTGAATACAACTTTGAAGCCTTTGAACCACGAAACGTTGAACTTGGTGTCTTTGATGTTGGCATGATGTGCGATAATTTCGGCGCTCGGATTGAACTTTTGCGCGGCCTCTTTGGCTACCTGCATAACTATTAGTTTATCGTCCCAAGCAATCAACTTCCATCGCGAGGACCCACAAGTGCCTTGGACTTCTTGATGTGCTCGTGTCGAAATAGAAACTGTCGGTTTAGGTTCGAGAGATCGATCGTGTCGAGGTCGACAATGTGAATTTCACCAAATCCAGTGAGGACCAGGTTCTTGAGCAACTCGCACCCAATACCACCAGCGCCGACCATGAGTACCCGTGCCTATGTCAAAATTAGCTAAGTGAACCACCCAGAAAATCCCAATTTGGCGACCGCGCGACTCGACGCGCACCAAAATTGCGATCCGTGAATAAACGCAGGTTCACAAGCACAAGCTTCATACCTGTTTGACGGACGAATTCAGAGATGCGCCAAGCGATTGATGGTTCCATCGATCCCGCGGTGCAATTTGCGGTCGGTGTTGCAGCGGCTTTTTCGGCGAGGCATTTGTCTGCGTCGCTGGTTTTGTTGGCATCGCGGACGGCGGCTGAGGCTGCGGCTCTGGCGGCGGCACAGCGTTGGTCGCGGGAGCAGGCTCTCCAGCCGCAGCTGAAGATGCCATTGGAATTGCTGGCTGATCTATGCTAAACAAAAGAAAAGACGTTTTATAGAGAATAGAGAGATGCGAAGCTCGGCTAATGGGTATCGAAAGTTGCGTCCCGTGCGTGCTAGAAGTTTAAGTCGATGCGCAGCGAGCTCACGATGCGACGAAGCAAGAAGAAGGTGCGACCAATCGCATGAGGTCAGGACTGACAGGAACAACGGATCAAGGGGCCCGGGCGCCGAACTAGCTTAAATAATCTCCCTTGATTGGCCGCTTACCTTGCTTTGTTTAGCTTTACCGAGACGAGACGACCCTCACCTCGGTGTAATGGATCTGGCCAAAAAGGTACCTATTATCTTTGTAACCTGACCCGTTACCCGAAGAGACAGAAGTGAGAAAAGTAGCAGTTGACTCTATATTTTTCTAAATTCTGATCTCCAACCTTGAAGACATTATTGTCCTTCTCCGATAGAATCACAAGACTCTTATACTCTACAAATCATTCGATTACCTATATACCACCACCACCACCACCATAAATTTCTCGGCTCACTACTTTGAATTAGTATTTTCCCCAAAAGGCTATCAAGGTTCTATTTATCGGCATTTGAATCCCCAATATTGTTGGAAGGAT
Source organism: Trichothecium sympodiale (assembly GCA_003012115.1). NCBI lineage: Eukaryota > Fungi > Ascomycota > Sordariomycetes > Hypocreales > Trichothecium > Trichothecium sympodiale. Next base: position 133,832 of record PXOB01000137.1, read on the forward strand.
CTACAGCACTTGTGACTACCCCAACCAAATTCAAGCCATGTCAGACGACGAGGCGGACCCTGAGCTCCTCGAGCTACTACGCCAACATCTTCAAGGGCAGCCTGTAGTGGAGTCAGAGCCGGAGACAGGCGTACTGGAGAGCGCAGAATACGTATACGATAATGGCATCGACGTTGCCATTAATATGCAGCCAACGAAAAATGCCGCCGAAACTATTTACCGCCAGATGCAGGCCAAGAACTATTCAACTAGTACATGGTCCGAACATGAGCTCCATCCCAAGACCAAGGACGAAAATACCGTAGCATTCATCTTCACTATGGACCTGCTCAACTTCTCGTTTTGGTCTGAGCTCCCCGATGACGAGCGATTCGCGATAGAGTACAAGGGCAAGAAATGGACAGGCTACTGCAGCCTAGTTGCTGCCATGCAACGAGCACTTGAGGAGGGTGAGTAGAGTACTTTTGCCATTGCTCTCACATGAGTGCAAAATATATCTAATATACACAGGGATCCCTATCACGGACCCCGATTATTGGCAAGACGAGGCCAAGTGCAACATGGTTTCTTTAAAGAAGGTATTCAGGTCATGCACTGAAGAAGAGATGCCAATGCTTGAAGAGCGCCTTGCCTGCCTCAGAGAAGCCGGAAAAGTCCTTGATACGGTAAGCAAACAAGAGGCGAATGCTATCAGCTTTCTAATGCTAGTAGCATTACAACGGTTCTATTACAGAGCTCATCTACAGTGCCAAGGGTTCGGCAGCCCGACTAGTCAACATCCTGGCGCAACATTTCGATTGCTTCCGTGATGAACATTCCTTTGAGGGCTGCACAAAGCCAATTCGCATACTGAAGCGGGCGCAGATCTTGGTCGCCGACTTGTGGGCCTGCTTCAACGGCGAGTCCTTTGGCGAATTCCGAGATATCGACAAGATCACCATATTCGCAGATTACCGCATTCCTCAGATTCTGATTTCACTCAATGCTCTATACTGTACGCCAGGAATAATTGCGGCTATAAAGGACCGAAAGATGTTCGAAAGTGGAGGCAAGTGGGAGGTTCAGCTTCGAGGTAAGCATGTTGGTTTGTGGTGCTTGATTTATTCTGACGAGGCTATAGCAAACAGTATTTGGTGTGTAGAACTAATTCGGAGGGAGATCCTGAGGAATCACCCAGAGGCTCGCGTAAATGCCATCCTAATCGATTTCTTTCTATATGATACGATGAAGGAGATGGAAGCTGGAGGCAAGGAAGAAATTCCGCACCACAGGTGCAGAAGTATATGGTACTAATTGATAAGAGGTGATCGAGGAAATGGTTTGTGGTTTATTCAATCTTGGGTTGCTCAAATCGTTGATAGAATAGATATAGTGTACATGACGTCGCTGATTCATTTACCGACAACTCCAAATCCAGAAGCCCAGAAAACACATAAACATTAGAGAAATCATGATTCCGTTGTTCCAACAGCAATAGAGTTCAAGATCTTGTCCATCTGCGCGGTCTCAGACTTGTGGTCCTGCTCTCGTTCCTGCAACAGCACAGCAAGCACCTCAATCGGGGGCTTGAGACCGAGCCGCTCAGCCCTCTCCCATCGCTTTGTGCGGTTGATCCCGATGCAGGGCTGGATTTTGATCCGTTAGCAGGTGTTTGCAGTAGGCATTCAATCATACTTACTCCGTATTGTGAGCTAACGTCAAAATATCGCAGGACCTTTTCGTTCACAGACTGTCCTTGTTGGTGAACGCTGGAAGAGATCCGCTCTTTCTCGATAGCTTTCCAGTACTTGTTGATTTGCGCATTGGTAACATTCTCAGCTTCAACCCAGGCTTCGGATTTTTGGGGAACGTCGACCTCAGCCTCCTCCTGGGAGTCCTCCTCGGGTTTTGCTACGACTTCCTCCGCCTTCTCGGTGGGGTTCTCCTCGACGACAGGCTCGACCTTTTCAACCTTCTCTACCGTCGGTGAGATGATCGACTTCTTGGTGTCCTTGGGAATGTTCTTGGTCACCCGGCTGGAGAACGGCAGAACGGATTGGCCCTTCGTCGGCCCTCTCGAATTTGCTGCCGCTTTCCGCGTAGTAGGCATGTTGAAGATTGGATGAACGGCAAGGATGTGAGGCTGGACTTCCAGGAAAAGATGAGATGACCGAGGACTGACCACGGAGTCCGTTGAATATTTGCTAATATATCACAGATAGCCAATCAATTGGGCCAACAAAATCTGACGAGACTTTGCAGCTATTGCGTGAATGAATACTGTTTGGAAAATGCTTGGTTTAACCAACAGTGCAAGTGATTGACATAAACAAGCCGCTTCGGACTCATGACGCAGGGATGGATCCAACAAGATTTGGCGGGGCAACGCGACTCTGGAGCGCTCTCACGTGATTATCATGCTGGGCCTCATTACCTAATATTACCCAGTTTCAGCAGTGGCCATGTACAGTAACTACCTAAACTCATCAAGTCAAAAGCCAGGCATTCTCGATTCACTGGAATAATTCTATCGCCCTTCGTTGCTGCCTTTAGAAAATATGATTCTTTGTCTATAATCATCCCGCTCAACCGCCTGTGGCCTCGCGGTAGAATGACAGGCTTCGATTCGCTCCAGCCGTACAAAACATCTCGCTCTTACCCGTCTTAGGGAGCCACCTCGCAGCCCAAAGCGCCTTGTCTGTTTCGCTGTGCGTTGCTACGCAGGCGCTTCTCTCAATAGACCAGACCTTGACCTTGCCATCCATCGAGCTGCTGAGAAGAAACTCCCCGGTGTCGCTCCAGTCCAGGGATGTGATCCATGATCCGTGTCCAGTCAGGTTTCCAATATGCTCTCCGTGCTTCATGTCGTAAATCGCAATAATGCCAGCATCGCCCGCCGCAGCCAGTCTTGTGTTGCCGGGGGAGAATGCAACGGCACGTACAGGTTTCGCCAAGCCTGGCAATTGTGAGAAAAGCCAAGGGATAGGCTGATTAGAGAGTCTTACCTGATAGCGAGAACATAATCCTGCCTGTGTTGTTGTTGAAAATGTAGATTGAACCGCTTTGGTGCCCACTGGCAGTGAACTTGCCGTCCTTGCTCAAGTCGACACACATGCCAAAGCTACCAGAACCAGGGCTGCCCGTCTCATATTCTTGAATCTTGGGCTTGTCCTCGGCGACCACGTCCCAGACATTGACCCGACCATCATTCGTCGTCGTGGCCAAGTAGCTTCCATCCTCGCTGAGTGCAAGCGCCCATGCCTCGCCAGGCTTACTCGATGACCCTGTGAGCTCGCCACTGGGGTTCCATTCACCTGTATCTTTGTTTACTGCCCAAATCTTGACTTCACCACCAAAGCCCGCGCTGGCTGCGAAGCGTCCATCTCGAGAGGTGCAGACGTGGTGGCAGCCAAGCTTGTGTGCGTCCGAGATGGACTGCTTGATTGGATACGTGGGGTCAGTGGTGTCATGTACGTAGAGGGTCGAAGACCCGCTTCCAGAGATGACAGCTTTGGGAGTTGTCGCAAGACAGAAAATGTCGGTTATGTGAGCTGTCCATGGTCAGCTTGGTTCTTCTCTTCGAGAGGATTTGCCATTGGCGGGGCTTAGCATCACCATTATCCACCGTATGGGTGGTGAGATATTGCTTCGACTGTAGCAATAATTAGCATATGTTTCAGCTTAAGTGATTGGGAATTGAGGTTGGCTGACCATTTTATCTTTCGACTTGAATTCACGTTACCTTTCGTTGTCCGAGGAGACTTGATGTAGAAATGTTAGTGACAATGGTGGGGTGCTCGTTGATGTCAGCGTTCTGTTATTAGGCTACCCCAGAACATGAAATTACTGCAGGTGGTTTGCTTTAGGCCGCAACACAACCACATGACTTCTTGCTTTCAGTCGAAATTTTCCAAGGAATCGCCTCTCTCACTGCTTTGGTGTAGGACTTATCATAGTTTCATGGGGAGTGTACATATTCAAGAAGCCAAGGGCTAGGTAGAACAGAGAGTAAACTTGACAACCCCTCCCTCACACATGCAGTGCAAGTTCAAAGGGAGACCGTAGATATAATTGTTAATAAGTTCATTCGTCTACTTCGTACTCATACATGATCCGACCCAATGCTAGCTGTTAAAATGCTCCCAAGCCACATCTAAAGTTCTTACATCATCCGCCGCATTTACATAGTCCCAACTGATACGTCCGCCTCCCCTTATTGGAAAGATGTGTCGCTAGGATAGTCTTTCTTCCAGATCCTCTTCATATCTACATCACCGTTAGCTTATCGATGCATGCAGCCCTTCTAGGTATCCCAGCGTACCTTCTAAGCAGTGAGGACACAGACGATGTGTCCGCTTAACGTTGCCACACCCCGGGCATTTGCAGAGGTTTTGTACATCTTTGAGCGCCTTGCCCGCCATTTGCCTGTGTCTCTTTCGCGAGTGCGAGGTCTTGTTCTTCGGTACTGCTTTCAAAATGCCCTCCCAGATATCGTCCAAAAGCGCGGGGATGTTGAGACTGATCCCAGGAAGCGCAATTGCTAACGTAGGAAATAGACGAGGAGCGAAACGTGCGGTGTACAGACTTGCCCATCGTGGCACACTGGGGAGGGCTGGTAAAGCGAGGCGAGGGAGCAGCGGAGCTACGGTTGCAGCCATTTCGAGAATATGTACGTCAATCGCTTGAGGTCGGTATATCGAATTGGGATTTTTGGAAGTGGAATGGAGGCGCTCAGCGCCGGGGTGGATTGGAGCCTTCGGTTGTCGTGAGATGACCAAAATTATATGAATATCGTTCTGAGTATGTCTCGTTCTATGGATGTACGGTCGGGATCAAAAGTCGTCGACAGTCGCAAAGCTATGTTTTTTCGTGATGCGGGCCTCGAATTCCGTAGGTATTAATGCATCCAAAAATCGCATCTCGTTTTTTCGCTAGAGAGCCCACCCCAGAGCTTCACTCGTGTCGGCTGGCCAATCAAAAGCTGGAACGCGCACGGACACTAGTCATCCAATGGGATGCCTCAACGGCCAACGGAAGCTCTACCCCTGCCGTTCTCCCCCTTTCTTGGTCCCTGCAACCCATTACCTTCTACCCAGCACCGAAATTGTTGCTGGCAGGGACGAACGGCAGTGGGCGAGACACCTGGACCCGAAAAAGTTGCCTGGTCTCACCTTCCAGGGCCACCTGCACTGTTAACCACCGCCAATCTGCTCCGTACCCCTTCACCCATCTCGACCTTTCGTCTTCGTACGACTTCTTGCTTGTTGCAATTGTTCTGTCGAGCGATTCTTGCGCGTCTTTCGCCCTCTTGCTACGCCTCTACTAGACTCTTTTCTTTTTGGAATAGAGATCAAGCACTCGTTAGGCTCGACTACATAAACACAACGGCTCCTCCTTTTACATCGTGACCGGCACAATCGAACAAGATGGCCACCGTTCCTGGTTCCACCATTAACCCCAACAGCCATGTCGGTTTCGACAGTATTACTTCTCAGATTGAGCGCAAGCTCTTGAAGCGTGGTTTCCAATTCAATGTCATATGTGTCGGTGAGTACGACGCGCGCCGCGGATACCAAATACGAGCTGCCTTCGCGTGAGGCAGACTCAGGCCTCTAACCTCAATCATTTCTGACATTATTCCTTACGCATAGGCCAAACTGGTCTCGGCAAGTCGACTTTGATCAACACCATCTTCGCTTCGCACCTGATCGACTCGAAGGGTCGCATGCAGCCCGACGAGCCCATCCGCTCCACCACCGAGATCCAGGCTGTCTCCCATATCATTGAGGAGAACGGCGTTCGCTTGAGGCTCAACATCGTCGATACCCCCGGTTATGGTGATCTTGTCAACAACGACCGCTGCTGGGACCCTATCGTCAAGTATATCAAGGATCAGCACTCCGCGTACTTGCGAAAGGAGCTCACGGCCCAGCGAGAGCGTTACATCCAGGACACCCGCATCCATGCCTGCCTCTTCTTCATCCAACCGTCGGGTCACTCCCTGAAGCCTATTGACATTGTTGTCCTGAAGAAGCTATCAGATGTTGTCAATGTCGTCCCTGTCATTGCCAAGGCTGACACCCTGACTGTCCAGGAGCGTCAAGAGTTCAAGGAGCGCATCAAGGAGGAGTTCGCTTTCCACAACCTGAAGATGTTCCCGTACGACAACGAGGAGTTTGATGACGAGGAGCGTGCCCTGAACGGCCAGATCAAGGTAAGTTCAGTCGCAAGAGTAAAAGAAGCCCTCTTTGGTCGCAGAGCACTAACTTGAGCAGAGCCTTGTTCCTTTTGCCGTTGTTGGCTCTGAGAAGTCCATCATCGTTAACGGCCAGGAGGTTCGCGGTCGCCAGAACCGCTGGGGCGTTATCAATGTTGAGGACGAGACTCACTGCGAATTCGTCTACCTACGCAACTTCCTCCTCCGCACACATCTCCAGGATCTCATCGAGACCACCTCGCAGACCCATTATGAGACTTTCCGCGCCAAGCAGCTTCTTGCCTTGAAGGAGAGCAGCGCGCATGGCGGCGGTGCCAGCAGCCGACCCATCAGCCCGTCGGCCGATCGCGAGCTGAGCCGCAACTCCCAACGAATGACCATGAACGGCTACTAAATTCATATTTCCGATGTAATGAGCTTGCGAGGAGCTGTTCACTCTCATTTGCGGTAGTAGCGTGGTAGATTGCGACGCATCAAAAAGATATCGATGCCTTTAGGACCTCGTCTGGGTAGAACTTCATCTTTGGCTGGCTTATGCGACTTTGTCTGTCATAAGAGGCCACAGCTTGCGTTGCCAAACTGACGATACGATCGGACGACTACTAAGTACGAAGGGCTCTTAGAGCAGGTTATTGGTCTGATGGAGATATGTATTGTTGACCTCGGTCTGGCGTTCCTGCGTCATGTTTGCTTCGTCTTCATATATTCGCACAGAGGGGCGCCTAGAGCAAGGGGTGACTTTCCTTTTGTCTTTACTAGTCTACCCAAGAGCTTTTTCTATTACTATTTTTTAGCCTTTAATCAAGCAATAAGCCGAGCTCTGTTCTTCATGAAGCAAGCTTTTTTAAATCTTTTTTGATAACTTTTCGGTGATGTAACCGCCTTATTCTTTGTCCATCTTTGGTATGAAAGACTGCTTTACCCTTTGTGATTAGCATCTTGATGCGCCATATTGTCAATAGTTATCATCATGCTGCCAGCGCTTGGGCATGTATTTTTCTACGATTCCAAAGGCTTGTACACAAACTTTTCAAATTCCTCGTAGGCAGTCTCGAGATCGTCGTTGACAATGACAGTGTCGTGTACGCCAGGGACCTTGGAGTATTCTAGCTCGTTGGTGGCTTGCGCAAGGCGCTTCTGGATGCTCTCCTCCGTCTCAGTCCCGCGACCGCGCAGTCTTGACTCGAGGGCCTCTAGGGAAGGCGGGGCGACGAATATGTAACGAGCTGGGATGCTGGAGTTCTTGATCTGCTTGACGCCCTAGATGACCAGTCAATACCGCGCTCGGCGTATACCCGTAGGACCGGAGCAGTGCTTCGTACCTCCATCTCGATATCCAAGAGCACGACCTTGCCCTTGGCCGTCTGTTCCTCTATCGTCCTCTTGCTAGTGCCATATCTGTTGCCGCCAAACTTGGCATGCTCTACGAAGCCATCCTTGGCGATGAGGTCCTCAAAGTCCTGCATGGACACGAAGTGGTAGTGGACAGCATCCTGCTCGCCAGGGCGCGGGGCACGGGTCGTGTGCGAAACGGAGAGACAGAAAACGTCGGGGTGACGCTCGAAGAGCCGATTGTACAGCGTGCCTTTGCCGACGCCCGAGGGACCAGACACGACGATGGGACGACGATCGGGAGGGGCTGTGTGCGCAAAAGCAGCGTTGTGCGTTGTGTTAGTCGGGTCGCCAGTTACGAGAGACTATGGGATATTGGCGGGGGAGGATCAACTTCCTCAATGGAACGAACGTACGAGTGGCCATTGTGGTTCGTAGACGCAAGGCGAGAAGTTTGCGGGTGGGGAGTTGTAGGATACGAGTATGCGAAGTGGTCAGACGTGGAGGCATGGCCGTGATTCCACCGGCAGTGACTCGATCGAACGAACGGCCGGAACGTTGAACGCCATGTGGTGGTGCGGCCAACTTTTCTTCACCTTTGTGGGGGGGGGGGGGG